>VYXD01011013.1:372682-526318 GCA_013397195.1 Hylia prasina
CTAAGGAGAAAACTTGTGCATAGATGAAAATGCAGAGATGCTCAGAATTTCAGAACTGCTTGTCCTGCAGACAGGTTGCTTCTTTGACCTAGCACCATCTGTAAAACAAATGAGAGCAAAAGTGAACACTAGGAGGTTGTGTGTGCACAATTTTTCTAATTAGTATGTCTTGACAGCATTGTGCTTACGTATTTCAAACTCCCAGGTTGAATATTTTCAATGCTTTACTGAAGTACAGAAGCCAAAACAGTTACTGTGTAACAGAAAGACAATTACCAAGAATAAAGTTTGTAGAAAGAGTTGAACAACTCACAAATATGTGTTGTAATGGAAAAGCCATGTGAACTTCCCTAACACGTCTGCCAGCCCCATGGCACAGTTCCTCTCTCCTCCAGCAGCTGCAGAGAGGGGAATGGCAGGAGCTGCTCTATTCCCTACAAGATGCTGTGATAGGAAGTTGGTCCTGCTGTCTCCCCATCTCAGGTCCCTTAGGACTGATCAGTTCTGTTGTATATCCATGAGATCCCACTGTGACACCCTGGTGCTACCCTGCCTCTGATGTATGCAGGAAAATGACAGATATTGTCTCAGATATTGTCTCTAAAGGCTTTAAGACCATGGACAGTTCATTGTCATAGACAACAACTTCTTGCAAGGCTGTCTAAATACTTCAGCTTAGTTTGGTTTATTTTTATTTTTATCTCCTTTCCATCTCCATGTGGTCCATCGAGGAAGCCTAATTAGCATGTCCCTCTCATATCTTTGTTTTTTTCTTCAGGCACCTGATAGCAATTATAGTCTGTGTTTATTTCCTACTGTTTATGTCCCAGGCATGTTAAAGAAGGATGATTGTCAGCAAAATGATTAACATGCCTTATCATCACTTTATTATGTGTCTCTTAGAAAGGCTTTGTAATGTGTTTGGTAGTTTACTCAGAAAAAATACAGAAGTTTAGAGGAACTTTCCCCTCCACACAAGAAAACAAGGCAGTGCTTTCAGAGATTCATTGCTCTGAAGATTTATCTTCTCAGAAGAATCTGAGTCATGGAAGACTGAGACCACAGAAGCAAGGAATATCCTTATTTCATGTTTTATGTTTTTTAATTAGGGTTTCAACATCTCAGGATTGATATTTTTGCTGCAGTGAGGATTGACACCAATAGATTTTTTTTAAGAATTTTTTCATTAATAGGAGTACTAAATTAATGCTTAATAATAGACTAAATAACATCTTAATTAGCCTGTTCTTGCCCACTCTCATACTTATTTTGTATCAGGTAATACAGAGCCAGATGCAGAACTCCAGGTTCCAGATTTGTTCAAAAGAATGGGAAGTCAAAAGAAGAATCCCCCTCCTGCTAAACACACACACACACCATTTTTATGTGGTAATTATACTATTTTACTCTAATACTTACAGTTTGAATATAGTAGAAAAACACGGAGAGACTTAGTGTGCCAAAACCAGAAAATGTATTAATTATAGCAGCAAGAAATAAGAATAATGAAATATTGGAAGAAATTCTACTCTTGCTTATTCCAGCATAATAGTTTGTTCTAGGTGATTGGTATGTGAATGTGGCCTCTATATATGTATATATATGTGTGTATATATATACACACACAGATATATGCATATATATATATATGTATGTATATATATGTGTGTGTATATATATATACACAGAACTATACATTGCATTTTATGGACTCCAGCATTTGGTTAATGGTTACTAAATCTGGCATTTACAGAGACATTAGGAAAGATAGTATTTATTTGCAATTTTATTTCCCTCAGAGTGAAACATGGAATCCATACAGCTGTACAATGAAGATGATTAGAATTGCCAGAAATGAAGGCCTCCTGGGAAAAAAAAATATCAATAGCATAGTTTAACTACATGAACCATAATTGCATTATTAGCTCTGCTGTGCTCTACCACAGGAAAGCTAATGACATGATTCTGAAGAAGCTTTATAGATTGTGGAAAACTATATAACCTCTTGCTCTCCCATTGACAACACAACTCATTTGAGATCCCTGTCATTAAGGGAAGGAAAATTCTCATTTTTCACAAATCCTGTGAATACATCTTTTCGTGGATTTTAAACTTTAACCATATATATGCCCCTGGACCAGTAGCTGAAATAACAACCATTTGTACAACCTCAACCGTGGCAATTGTAGCTTTGAAATGTATTTGCAGTCCCAGTCTGACACAAATGTTGCAGAAAGAGGCATTCCCTGCTCCAGGTATGGACTTGGCGGCACCTGGAAGGTAGCAAGAGGATTATTATGATAATAATTACTGTATTATATTATTATATATCGTTATTATTATCATCGTATTATCATAAACTGTCAGTGAAACTAAATGTCTGGGGTTTTTCAGAGTTCTAATTGTACTTACTGTTTAATCAGTCTGCCTACAGTTTACTAGCAGGAGTCCATCTTAAAAGCAGAAGACCAAAGCAATTTTCATTATGGTCTGACAACATGCAACAGTTATTGCTGGTGAGTGACTCCCACTTTGTCCCTGTATTTTGCCCTCCCTCCCAACCCCCAGGTTGCAAAGCCATAAATATGTGATAACCATGACTTTCTCAGTAATTACGGAAATAGAAATGCATAACTGAGGTTATTAAGTCTTGAAACACAAAACGATCCAAGACAATCTTCAAACACTGGGCCTAGGAGACGCCTCCTCCATCGCATGGCACAAAGCCAACTCAAGTGTTAAACTTGTACACACTTGCTGCAGGAGTCCTTGGAGACCTGCAACAACCCCCAGGGACTTTGTCTCACTTTACGTGTGCACTGACAGGCACCTGTGGGGCTCCCCTGAGTTCTCCACTATACAAGGATCAGCCGCTGCTTTTGTCGCTGGGAAGGCTTAGAAGTGAATTTGTGAGCTCTGTGGGAGCTGAAAGAGAACCATCCCTGGGGTGTTTCCCAATCACAGCTCAAAGGTGGGGATGATTCATTTAATCCAGTTGAGGTCTTGGATCACCTCAGCATCCTCTCTGGAGCACCCTGGGCATGCCGGGCAGGGCAGGGCAGGGCAAGGCACTGCCCTCACCCCGCAGGGCTTGCAGGGGCACCTTTGCTCCTCTGCTGGCTCCGGGGTGCTGCTTCTGCCCCCACTGCACCACGGCACCATAAAGGGACCCAGGGCGCAAGGGGGAAGGCTTGCCTTTAAACGCCGCATGGGGTAGCGGGGTAAAAAACGAGCAGTAATTTATCAGCATAAATCACTCCCGCCATTATTTATTTACACATTATCTCCTGCCCAATTTACTGCTGGGATGACTCCCTCTCAGCAGACCTGCTGTGCCCGCGGCTGCTGGCCCTTCCTGAAGGGCTGAACGAAACGCCCCGGAGGGAACTGCCGAGCGCCCGCTCCGCCGGACCCGCGGGGCGCGGCGGAGGCTCCGGAGCGGCGGGCACGTCCCCGGTGCCCGTGAGCGGGAGGATGTTGCCATCAAGCGGCCGCTCCCTCAATTACAGAGCGCTTCCCTCCGGGCCGCTCCCGCCGCTCCCGGGGTGACTGCCCACCCCTAATGCGGGCGGGGGGACTGCGGCAGCTCGGCTGCTTCTACATTACTCAAAAACACTTTTGGTCCCAATTGCTTTGAATCTCCAGAAAGGAGGAGGAAATATAAAGCGTCTAAATTAACATTATCTGACCTATTTATTAATAAAATCCAACCAGGTGTTTTTCCTCTCTAGCTAAGGAGCGTAACGTAAAATTCTGATTCTAGTGAGAGAAGTATGTAGGAAAGCATTGCCCTCAAAGCTGTTGTACATACTGCCTTACAAACCATAGGGGGCATTATGTTACCACGGTTTGTTCTTCTCATTTATCAATTTAAAATTATGTTCTGCTATTGTCATATTCATCCAGCCCTCAAAATCCCTGTCTTTACACCAATGTAAGAAAAAAAAAAAAAAAAAACCACAGAAAAAATATGTTCTACATAATCTGCTGTTTCAAAAGTCCTTTTCAGGACATTCAAGGCATGGGATATGCGGTTTTTTTATCTGCAACTTCATCTACAGGTGCTCCCAAAGCACAATTTATAACCTTTCCATGCTTTCTGCAGTAAGGAGGTTTGGGGATCATGTAAACAGCAGAAATAAAAGTAATTTCAAAACTGGCTCATAGTTTTTGCGTACAGGAATTATCTTTCAGGCAGCAAGAAGGAAGCCTTTAAAGCATAAAAGTCACTGTGATTTAGCCCAAATTTAGGTAAAAAATAGCGGGCATTAATTACCAGGCTGTTGAATAGCAACTTATTTTAAACTTCAGTCTGACAAGAAAAGGTTAGTTCAAGAACAGATCCTCATCTTGTCTCCTTTATTAAGAAATATGGGGGGGGGGGGAGGCAGATTTTGTAGATTAACAAACAATAAATATTTAGATCACTTCATAATAAATATCAACCTCCCAGGGTGAGATTGGATACCTTCTATGGTATCAAGAGATCTGCCCAGTTCCTTGTTCCAATAAAGGCTTGCCAAAACAAAAACCAGGAGTAAAGGAAAAAACCTAAAGTATTAGATTGTAAAATGGCACTAAGGCTTGGGTTTTGCAAGAAAAAAAAAATAAGTATCAGCCATTATTATTGAGAATCTTTAGGAAATTTCGAGTTTTTAGTATTCATAAATTCACTGTTTATTACAGACCGTGATCCTGAGAAGAAGGATAATATAATGAGAAAGGCAGGAACATTTTGTGGTAAAATGTTTTTTTCTGAACCACTTCTAGGAACAAACTAACAATTGGATTCTAAGGTGGCTCTCCAGAACTGCACTCTGTGTTTCATTTTGAAAGAGTTGGCTTTGCATCACACCATCCAGTTTCTCTCCTGTTCCTTTCAGTACAGAGATCCCTCAGATGCAGAAAGGATGCCCTGATACTCCTTGGTCTCACATCACATCTCAGCCACTAAATGCTGCCCAAAAGCTTCTGCTGAAGAGAACAAAGCCAGCTGCACCTTTTAACAGCAAACAGCGCCTGAAATCTCTCACAGAAGGAAGGTGTGGGTTCATACTGACAGCAATCACCACGGGTTTGGATAGCTCACAGCACAAACCAGTAATGCAGCACTGAACAAGCAGAAGACAGGCTCTAGCAGAGGAAGGGTGCCAGCCCCAGGAGCATTGGGAAAGTGCTGCTTGTGCTGCACAAGGACACAGGTGACTGAACAAGGGGAGAGCTCAGTGCTCCTGACCCCTACAAAAACACTATCCAGAGAAAGAAAGGGAGATGGGGCCATCTGATTTTATGTTATTAATAGACTCCTTGCACAATTACAGAGAGCCTGTGACAGCTGCTTATGGTGTCCGTACCACACGCTGCAGGTGGAGATTTATCCGTAGGTTTCCCACTCCTCTGAATGGAATGCAGCAGGGGGTGGGCTTTTGGCATCCCATATAATGGCAGACACTTCAAGCAGCTACCATGCCCTGGACCCTCATTTTAATTTTGGGGGAAGGGTATGGACTCACCTAATGCCAGTTTTAGGGCTGTATTCTTTATTTTCAGAGATGTTACAGGACAAATAGGAGATGGGCAACGAACTCAAAGTTCCTAGGACTGTTGGCTATACAGACCTGGCTTCTGGAATTTTCCCTTAAAATGTATTCCCTATTGAGTGTTTTTTACAGGAGATGGTAAGGAGAGCTGTGCCATTTAAAATTTAGGACTCTAAAATACCAGCAAGTGCAAAGACAACTGTTGGTAGTTTGAAATAATAATACATGTCTACAAAAGCCTTCTTTGTTATTTTATTTATGCCTCAATTATATCACTTCTAAAAACACAGTTTGGAAAGAAGGGCACAGCTCAGTGCATATCCTTTCACCTCCTTCATGCATATGAGTACACAAAATTCACCTCAGGGTCAGAAATCAAATGGTTATTATGGCTTCAGAAGGAACATCACACATGCCGTGCTCTGTGGTATCTCACAATACAGTCTCTTCATCTCCTCAGTTACCATCCACTCTTTATTAATAAGCAGTGAGCTCAAAACAGAACAAAGCTTTAATCCTATACTTCTTTTGAGCAGGATGATGTGCTATCCTCACTAGTTACAGCTTTTCTCAGTGATATCCACATACCATATACTTACAGTGATATTTACTTTATTTTCATTTCCCTTAAGAGTATATTTTTCACTTTTTTCCCCTTGGTATTTTAATCACTTGTTGAGCAATGCTATCACAGTCTGACTGCCTTGGTCTTACCATGCTTGGTGAGCTGCCAGAGCTTCCAGCAACAACAAAAGCCAGTTGCAGCCATTCCTATTAATCTCGCTGCCACTAGGAAAAGCTGGCAGACTCACTTTGTCACTTTTGCAGCTGCGTGGCATTTCTGAGGTGCGTTTCATGTTTTCACAGCACTAACTTGCACCATAGAAAAGCACAAAACTATAATTTTAATTGGAGTGATCACAGGTATCATTCCTGCCACTGTATATTACATTAAGTTAATGAACTCTGGGAGATACACTTGAACACATCACCACCATCAGCCCAATTCATTACAAACCTTATGCTGCATTTACATGTGTTCCTAGGTTATTTTACTGGGGATGGGGAATATGTGTCCTCTGTTAGCAGCTCAACTTTTTTTCTCCCAGTCACAAATTATTACATCTGACAGACAGTCTGAAGTGACAGGGGAACCAAAGAAGCATAAAAAGAATATACATTACCCTAAATCAGTACTGTACATTCAGGATTGGATGCTATATATGACGGAGGCATAAAATAAGGCTTTGCAAAGCTGTTCTTTTGGAGGGGGGGAAGGGGAGGAGGGGAAGGTTTGTTTGGTTTTGGGTTTTCTAGTCCTGTTACTTGTATATTTGTCATGGGAAACCAAGGCAGCTTTTCCTACCATTCAACAGGACTCTGTTGAAGCTGCAATTGCCCTTTCCAGCAGACTCCATGCACAGGAGGGAGGGCTGCTATCTTGCACCTTTTGGTTCTTGTTTGCCTGCCTCCTTTCTCCTTAAGGCTCAACTTGATTTAAAAAGAAAACAATCACAGCTGGTTTAAAGTTAAAATTAGCTTGAAGGAAAATGGAGCATCTTAAAAAGAAAAGAAGAAAAACCGCAGAAAAGTCACACTCCCTACAACTTTGAACCATCACTTCCATGAGTTGACTAAGGAACTCTCACATCTCATTTTACTGTTGTGCCATATATAGGAAGCTATTTCTGAATGCAAACACACCTGTGGATTTTTATTGACTGTATCTGAGACTGTTATTGCTTTAGAGCTTGGTGTAAGGCCATTCCAGGAACAGGACCAATGCTCTTTCTCTACCTCCTGCTTTTCCTTGGAGTTGTCAACCAGCCCACCTAGAAAGTCTTTGCTCTTGCATAACTCATTTCTTTACTTCATGCATTTTTCTTTTTTTATGAAGCCAAAAAACAGAAAAGATTTTGTAGCTTTCATAATTTTTACATATACTTGTTAAAAGTGAGCATTTAAAAAATTCAACTGTGGAGTCACTCACAGCTCCAAGGGTAAATTTTTTGAAAGAGGAGTTCCGAGGAAGCATGCATGAAGTATAAAACTCTCAAATTTCAAGGTCTCTTTTATCAGAAAGCCTGACTCAAGCCCATGGTGTGGCAGAATTAGCAGGTAGCCCATGCAGTACTCCTTAGTAAGTCTGTCTGGGAAGATGATAAGTGGAGCATACAGATCCTGATGACAGCATGCATCTACTAACTAGCTCGCATGTTAACTAAAGCTAGCAACTGTACATCAGCCAAGGAATATTTTGTTCCCAAAACCAAGAATTTTCCTTCTAGTTTTGTCAGCTTGGGCACTGTCTTCTAAGTTGGACATACCCATGTGATATCACTTTCTCCTCGTTAGCCATTAACACATTAAAAATGGACAACTGTAATTAAGATCAAAATTCCCATTACGGGGCAGATCACATCTCTCTGCTCTAAGGATGAACAAACTGCAAAACCCAGCAGCATTAAAAGACCTCAAGCTCTTATCACAACTCCCAAGTATATGAAAGCTGAAAAATTTGTCATGGGAGAAAAATGCATTGTCTGGTGGAAAGCAGTGCAGCCTGTAACGCTGCAGTGTTGAGAGCACATATCTGTGCCCATGCAGGAGCTCCAAGGACTCCAAGGACTGAGGGAAGTGCTGTGCAGAACCCTGAGACATGTGCATGAACACCAGAGACACTGGCACAGTACCCAAGTCTCAGCTGCTGTCAAGTGCTCTGTCATCCTGAAGGTGACTCAGGCAATCTCAAAGGGTGAAGATTTCAGCGTATTTTCACTTCTGTTAATCTTACCAGTGAGGCAGCACCAACGTTTAATTCTCAAACATTCCTTATCTATCTCCCCACTCTTGCCTCCTTTGCAAGTTTCCACAATGAGAATATGAGAATATTACTTGGTTGTAAGAGAGTGGGTGGATAAGAGTAAAAAAAAAATATTAAAATGAATGATGTGAATAATTAAAACCACTTTCCTATCTACTGAAGGAAGAGAAAGCACGAAGATGAAAGTGAAGTCGCTTGTTTTATGAGTCGCCTGGCCTATCAATACCATCCGTCAGCAGCAACTGTATAAACACATCCCCTCAGCAAAGCCTTTGTAGAGCCACCTGCACCCTGATCCAGACTGAACCTCAGTGACACT
Source organism: Hylia prasina (assembly GCA_013397195.1). Classification (NCBI taxonomy): domain Eukaryota; kingdom Metazoa; phylum Chordata; class Aves; order Passeriformes; family Sylviidae; genus Hylia; species Hylia prasina. The sequence goes on from VYXD01011013.1 coordinate 381,366, forward strand.
TTAAACATTCTCACGAGAAGTTTTCTTCATTCACTGAGTACAACATACTGCATGGCTGAGCAAATTACTGGAACATATGCAGTGGTAGTTTAGGATTTTCAAGCAGGGATTTGAGTTGTTGGGATTTTTTGTAACCAGGGTTGTTTTTTAACATTTGAAACCCCATATTCATTTCCATCCATGTCCCAAAGAGATTTGCACACTTTTTGCAAAACTTTTGCACGCTTTGCATCTTGATATACAACTGCCAAATTCCCCAGCCACTGTAAATCAGTTTAGCAGCACTGAACTCAATGGAGAGAGGTGAATTCAATCTAGCTGAGGATTTAGCTATTGCATTTTAAAGCAAAAAAACGATATCTTGTGCAGTTATTTATTATTGGGCTATCAGGTTTATTTGGTTTTTGCAATGTTTGACAGAATCCTAGGAGTGAATTGTCACTGCAGTAAGCAGGGGGTTATACATACAATTCTCATTAACAGTAGTATTTTTCCGGGGATTTTGCAATGCCAATGCCACCTAATCAGTCCTAGCTTTCATGCTTCTGCATGCTCAAAGCAGAAGGAATAGGACTTAAGGAAGGAGAAGTGAAATTACTATGCAAAAAAAATCCCATCCTGATTTCATCACTGAACTTCACAATCCCCCAGCAATGTGAACCACGATACTTAACAACATTTTACACTAAATTCAAGGCACTCCTTACCTTAACCAGCCTGCTTTCAGTCTCCAGATCTGCTCTATAAAATGTTTCCTTAAGATAGACTTTAATATAAAAGGTCTATTTTGAAATTCTATTAGAAAGTTCATCTTTATATTAAACTTCTGCCAAAAGAAAATTTATTTATTAAAGATACTATTTACTCTTCTGTTTACACCTGAAATCAGCAGGTGTTTTTCAATTTCTTCAATGATCAAAAAACAATAACCCACAACTGCTTCAGTGCATGCAAATAAAAGGGAAAAATCACCTTGCTTCAGTGTCCTCCTCATATTTTTTCCCAGGGTGCTACTTAATTTTGTTGTTCCATTCTCAAATTGTGTAGTGGTTGTCTAGAATCAGGGTAGTTCAGTGTACAAAGGGAGAACAAAAGTGAGAGCTGTGGCAGGAGTGATGTAAGAAGCATTTCCTGCTAGCATCTTTACTTTCCTCTCTGCCCAGTCATTCACATGGATAGTGGTGCTGTGGATTCATAAACATTTAACTTTTTCTTCTTACACAATATTGGCAAATTCCTCACCTAAACTTTTCAATCGATTGATTCTCAGGTACTAAACAACATTGTCATTGATTGATCTTCAAATTAGGTGACATTACAATGCCAACAGAGACACTGGGACATAGAGGGGACAGAAACCCAAGAAGAGAACACAGGCAGATCTACCAAACTTTCATGTGAAACTTCCAGTATTTCTTTATCTCAGTCAGGAGACAGCATTCATTAGTCAGTTCTCTCTTTGCCATCAAGACCGCAAGAAGGAAAAAAACAAGCACAACCAAATAGTGAAAACAATAATTCAGAATCAGTTTTGGCAAAGGAAAAGGGAAAATTTCTTCACCTGCCCTGAAAATGTAATAAGCAATGAAATATAGCATCAAAGCTCTGTAAATGAGCTCTGTTAGTATGATAGAAATTGCTGTAGTTTCATAAAGCAGACAAAATATTTGATAACACATCTTTGCCTTCCTAAAAAAGTGTAGTTTCACTGAAATTGAAATATTTCAAACAAAAGCTTGCACAAAGCATTATGCGCTACATCCCATATATTTCCATATGAAATATTATAGGAGTAAAGGGGGTTGAAGCATAAAGAGCATGACAGAAAATTTGTTTTTCCAGTAAAAGCCAAAGGAATTCATTGCCAATACAGTGAGATTATGAAGCTCCACAGTGACTGGTTAGGCAACCCTATGTGCCTTGCTTACACAAAACTTTTAGTGCAGTAACCACCTAATAATTCATTGGTAGATGTGTCAAAAAACAAACAAACAAACCCAAACCCAAACACCCCTATAGGCAGAATATGTTAAGTCTCCTCATAAATCAGTAATTATCTTTCTCAGTGCACTTCCCAGAACAGAAAAGCATTACTGGAAGCAGTGGCTAAGCAAATACCTCACATTCTAGCCTCTTTCTGATCTTAACTAAACTATAATACAGCATAACAGCTTTTTGTTGGGTTTTTGGTTTTGGTTTTTTTTAGATCTTTTGCTTGCAAAAATATTGTGACAATGGTTTATTCAAGTTTAGAAGAGCTTGTATTTTAGCTTGGGAATCTGAGCAGTGGCCATCCCTTGATCTGGGACTCGGTGTCCACCTGTGCTGAGCGGCGCATGGGGAGAGCCTGGACTGTTCTGCTGTGGGGTTAGGTGGCAGGAGCAGCACTCCTAGGGGAGCAGGCTCCAGAGGGATATTTTCCTGCAAAACCTATCCTTAAGTTTCCTCTGCAGAGCTGAGGAGTGCTCTAAATCTTATGTTCTTCTAATGAAATAAAATAAGCATCAGGGAAAAGAACTGAAATATATTTTTAAACCGTAATGAATTCAAAGGTGCTGCTGTCAAGATCATACACCACACAATACAGAAATGTGCCTTAACTGATCACATCCCACTGTAGTATAAAATAATTTTGAAAAGGCACCTTTTTCTGTCACCTTGTCTGACAAGCTTTATGTATTTTATTTGTATGCAAGTGAATGGCAGTTTATTGTGTCCCAGGGGATGAAGTATTAATGATCATTTGCTCCCTGCTGTGCGGCCTGTCATAATTTTGAAGAAAGACTGACAGAAGTAACAACCAATCAGCCTGGTAATACTCACCTGACAGTGGCCACTCAGCCCATTTCAACCTAGGTCCTTTGCCAAATCCTTAGGTAATTTTCATTTTAAAAACACAATTTTTGATAGCATCTGCCGATTGCTAGATAGGAGAAGACTAAACAAACTGTATATTTCTTTTGTGCAGCTGTCAGACTTCTATCTCAGCAGGTGTTTTCTGGAAAAAAAAGACTTCCAATCTGAAAGCCCATTTTGGTCAGCAAGAATCAATCTCTAAAACATTTGGCAATTTGTTATATCAATATCTTAACATGGTGAATTCCTTGCAGCATTATAAGAATTAAATCCAATTCTGACAAGTAAATAGAAGGCAGAATTTTTTAAAATGATAGTACAAAGTCAAGTGTCAAAAAACCCCACAGATTTGTACAATGTGTTGTCATTCATTTCTCTCTTCTCTGCAATGCTGCCTGCTTCATTTTACCTTGAGGCTTGTGGAAAAACCCAGATAAAGACAGTTGTTACCAACTCTGACATGGAAATAACCCTACATTTTATTAGTCGTTTTATATCCTACAGCCTCACGGTAGATGCACTCTGAGCTATTAAAAAAAGTTTCAAGCAAATTATTTCTGAGGGTTTGCCAAGCACAAGGTACAGATGATTGTGGAGAAGATTAGCAGATGTTGGTATCGACAGGCAGTTGCCGTGTTCCCCACAAAAAGAGCTGTGCTCCTTTCCAAGCAACTGCATTTTATTCCTATTCACACTGAAACAATATGGAGTCCCAATGCCCCTGCAATCTGTCTGAACGCTAAATACTGATATAACTGGTCTTGGTGAAGAACTGAGAGTGGAGAGGAGGGAAATTTTTTAGAAAAAGAATATATATCAGTGACAGGTGCACATCAGCTTGAGGCAAGCCCTGCCTCCTGGGTGACAGATAGGTGGTGACAAGGTGTGACACGGCTGATGGACCCGACCTGGGGGAAGCAGCTCCCTTCCCAGGGCGTGCTTCTGAGACCTAACGACAGCCAGTATCACTCAGGTGTTGCAGCAATAACATTTTGATGGAAATTAAATAGATACATTGCATCAAAGGCATTTGTATAAATGGCATAAGAAAGGGAAAGAGACTTGTTTGCTGCCTGCTGTTCTTTATATGCAAATCTTAATATATTACATGGCAACATACTTGCCTTCCATAGCCACATAAATGTTTTACTGTTTTATGAGATGTTTGCAATAAATGTGATTGATGATGATTTTTTTTTTCATAATTGCCTATTAGAAATACACTATTTTGGTGACAAATCCTTAAGGGATATCTCAGTTTCAAAACTGAAGAGAATGAGAAGTACCTGTGCTAGGAATGGGGTGGTGCTGCTAACAAATGTCAAAAGGCACATTCAGTCTGCTGGTTAATTTTACTCATACATTTCTTTAAGCTTGTTAGCATCCTTTCCAGGTTTACTGAGTTTTGCATTTCAATCAGATACAAAGATGTATAAAAATACTGCTACTGTACCTTAGGGCAGGCAAATAGCTTTAAGCTACACACACAAATAGTCACAAGGGTGAATAGCTATAATTATATTGGAGTGCATCCAAGAAACCAGCTATTCTGTTTATACTTCTTGCCTCTTTGAATTTATGTGCACTTCAAGCAAACATACTGTAAACTGATTTTAATACTAAAAATGTTGACCTTAGTATTACAGCTTCCTGACTATTTTTCATAAGATTGCTGTTGTGCTGGAAAAGATGTAAATGTCTGGATAAAAATTTATAGCAGGGAAACTGGACCATTTGTAAAATAATCTTGGATATTACTAATAGTCACTTTAAATGCAGGAATGTTAAAGATCTTTGCCCTACAGATTTAAAGCCAAATCCTGTCCTGAGCAATTCTGAAATTGATCGAGGCGCACAAACAGAAAGAAACCAACTCTATTATGCTGATGTACACAGGCATTTTGAAATCCTGGGTATCTGTAGGTTTCTTCCAGCACAAGCCACATCAGAGCGTGGAGACAGCTGCACGAATGCTCTAAAGGTCATACATGGATTTGCACTCATTAGTGGCCCTTGTAATTTATTTGTCAGAGGTTTGGCTCCATTGTTTACATTAGACCTCTCCACATATATTTAGGAAGTGGCAGAAAAGCAGGACTGTAGCTGTTGGCATGAAGAATATGAATTATCTTCCCAGAGTATATGCAACTATATCCCTCTTATCCATATCCTGTCCACATAAAATCAAAGTAGCAGCATAGACGAGCTTATGTTTGTGTGGTGCTGCTGAAGCCACTCACAGCTTTGCTTTGGCTTTTCAGGGGACTTAGAGCTTTGGTTTTTGCAGCATTAAGACATGAACAACGAGAACCGTTGTTTGTACCACTTTGAGCTCTAGCAAAATTGCCAGGGTTACACTATTGCTGATGAAAATGCATCATCCACTCATTAGCAGTGCCCACAAAATATCAGTAACATATCAAGGAAATCAATTGGAGAATATAATACTCAATCAGTATGCAAATAATCACTTAGGACAGAAAAATCTTCTGCAACATTAACTGACAAGAAATTAATTTATTATCATTTTTCAAGCTTTTCAAATACCTACATGGTACAATGGACTTTTTTGAGTTAAATTATAGAGAACAAAAATAGCAATTGTAAGCTAGTAAATGAATGGAACCAAACCCATGACTTTCGCATCTGTGAATTATTAGTCCCAGATTTCCACAACAATACATTTTTTTCTTCTAGGTTAATTGAATTAAGAAAAAATTTGTCCAATTTTTTGCCAAATAAATTAGATTTAATATATTAACTTGGGAAGACATCAGAGGAAATTTACTGGGTTCATTAGGCTTCGGAAATTAAGTTACAGCAAATTGTGCTTCCTTGTAATGGATTTAAGCAGTAATATTTAGCAGTCTGCCAAAGATACACATTTCTCATACAAAATAGATATCTTATAATCTGAAAGAACCACTACTTCACAGCACCTGCAGTCGTGATTTGTAAAGGAAAGATTATTCCTACTTCTAAAACATCTAGAGAACTCTACAGCATGTCAGACAATGTTAATTACAACCATAAAAATGAACCACTTGCCCATTATTGGGAGTAATGGCAAAGGGAGGTTGCTCTGAATAACCAAAAAACTTGGGTAACCTGCTGAAGACGTCCCAGCCAGATGCTGCTGACTGGGCAGTGGCTGCATCATCCCCTGCTCAGCTGTGCTGGCCCTCAGCACCACCCAAGGAGGGCAGTGAGCTCCCAGTCCAGTGCCCAGCCCAGCTTCTCCTTGGCTTCGGATTCACAGGAAGAGAAATCCACAGCCCAGACAAAACTCCTATAATAACAGTACGTACTGAGGTACAGAGGTGCAAATTCATGGATTGGCAGGGCTGGGATATATTCTGGTGGGCTGCAGGCGTGCCCAGGGAATGTAGGATAACACACACAACACTTTACAGGAGTGCTCCTACAACACTACCTTTTCACTACCTACTACTGGAAGCATTTTCCAGTAAAATGTTAAACAAGTTAAACAAGGTGTTCCCTCCATAACAAACTACAACTAACAGCAGCCCAGGCAGAACTATATTGTAGAAATTCCTTTGTGAATACCTTACCTCCTATTGAAAAATAACCACGTCAAAGAATAGAGAAGAGGTAGGAAATAATCTTCCTGTCCTGTAAGGAGGTAAGGACCAAACCCTTTTCCAAATGAGCTGAAGGAGGAACCCTCCCCGTCCTGCAGTTGTATCCACAGCTGTGACAGCCCAGAGCTATTCCTAATCTGGATCAGGCCAAGGAGTTCAATATCCTCTGTAGTTACAGCCATTTCTGACAGCTCAGAGGGTACAACAGGAGACATTAAAAACTCTCAATCTAATCCCCAACCTGAATAGGAAGAGAAGAATTTAAGACACTGAGTTCTCCTCCTGAGCAGGATGACACAACCACCTGGGTTGTGACCTTTTAGGAGAGCACTGCCAAGTCTCATTAAATTCCATCCTAGAGGTACAAAGATTTTCCAAAAAGTATTGGTACAACTATACCATGTTCCTACGAATGCTTGATGTTTGAAAAGTTACCTATGGCATGAAATTTTAAAAAGGATCAAAAATTCTGAAATAGAACTGCCTTCCACATGAAACAGAAACAAAAAAGGTTTGTCATGATCACCCTTAATTCTAACAGAGAGGATATTGCTCAATATGAGGTCCTTCCTACCAAAGCAATCTATTCTGTCCACATAAAGATTGATCTGAGTCAGACAATAAAGTGGCAGCCCCCTCATGATATATCAGATACATGCATAGTTAAAACTCATATGAAATGTAGTCTAGTTTGCAGCTAAATTTGGCCAAAATACCACAGATTAAAAACTTCTATTGACAAAAAAGGGATGCCACAGTACCAAAGATTACAACAGTAGTTTCCTAATCTAAACACTTTGATAAACTGGCATCACACAGTCACTAAAAATCTACCCAGAAAGAGCATTGCAGACTCCACAGAAAATTCTCAACGCTATTGCTTAAATTCACCCACCCAAGTTCAGTATTCAGTGTTGGTTCCAAAGCAGAGAAAGACACAACTTCTTCAGAGGGAAAAATAAAACCAAATCCCAGTAATTGAGGGGTCTCATAGCAGACCTTCACTGTGGCCCTTGACTAACTGACAGCACGGCTGCTCTGGAGCACTATTGCAGAGAGCTGCAGCAAACAGCAATGGAGCAAGACAGACCTGTACCACTGCCCTGGGGTATGTGTTTGTGGACAAACACCCCTTTCTTGCAGTGTTATATCAAGTGAAGTAACTGGAGTTGTAACTACTTCCCTTCTCTTTGCTTTCCTTTCTTCACACAAATTGTCTTTTGCATCTTATTGCTCTCCCAGTTAGCAAGCAGATAATTTGATTTGCAGAAGAACGCACAGAGGACTCCTTAAGTGGCTTATTCCAAACTACAACTAACAAACAAACACTAACAAAATAACTATTCCATGGGCAACCTCAGCTCCCAGAAGGGTTTGTGTGATCTTGCATCAAGCAAATAGCACTTCATCAGAGATGCATAAGATGACATTTAAAGAAGTTAACTGAGCCATGGGTTTAAAATTCTTTATTTGGTAATAATAACAATAATTTGATGACTGACACATTCTGGTATGTGATACTGGGGTTACTGCTAAACAACAGAGCAGCAGAAATGTGGTTTGGGAGGACTCCTTTTTCCTTGTCTCTCTCAGCAGTATTTCTGAATATTATGTTTGTATTTTCATCACTGCCTTTAAGCATAGACTGCTGGATGTAACCTCTGAAATGTCTGATGATATCTAGAAGTGTCTGCCTAAGGAGATGGACAAAAATAGGTGGCTTGCTTTCAAATTCTGGCATTGAGAACTAATGTTTGAGAAGAATAAAATGAGAGGCGAGAAAGGTAGTAGCTTATCCCCTGTAGTTGTAGGCTCAATTCAATCCTATTCCACAGGTGTGCTTTTTTATTTTAAATTACAGTAGATTAATTGTATGGCCAGAATGCACAGGGCTGGAAATATTTTTTATATTTAAAACTACTTCACCCAGAAAATAAAATATTGTTTAGATTGATAAGGATGTGAAAGTAAGTGTAACAAAGGAATGGGATTTTCTAGGAAGACAGCCAACTAAGTAGAATTGAAGGCCAAATTCTGAAGTGAAGCTCTGCAATCCTCTTCTTCTGTTATATTTATCTAAATAGGTTCAAAAGAATCAAGACAACACAAGTTGCTTAGCAACCAAGACTATCCTACTAGGATATCCTAGGATATTTGACCATCCTAGGATAAGGATGCTGCTGCTAATTTCCTCCACTTCTTGTCCTGTTCTAGTGATTCCCTTCCCCACAGGTCTAAAACAAGTATCTGGACCATGAATAAGCACCAGGAGGGTTTGTATGATTCCTTAGTGTTCTGTGCTCAGATAACAAGTAACTGGCAAAGAACAGCCCAAGAAAGGAAGAGAAGGGAAACCAACACAGGATGGCATTTCATGATGGGGCTGTATTTGGGAAACAGACAGGTACAAACTGTCAAACTGGAAGACTGCTCAACTAAATTATGATGGGCATTGAACTGGCTCTTTGAAGAATATTTCCTGTCCCATCTACCACAGAGGGAACAGGTCTCTTCCTGCTTCTCTGATCCAGCTGAGAGACAAAGTTTTGTACCTTGCTTAAGACACCCAGTAAAAAACTCTCTTATTTTTTCAGCTAAAAAATCAAAAGAAGGTGCATGCTTACAAGTGCCAGTTGCGCTGCTGAACTTTGTGAAAGGCTTGCTTGAAACTACTTAAAACACCAACTTCAGCTCATATAAAATATCAGCTCTTCAGCATTTACTCCTAAAGCTTGTACAGCTGAGACTTTGACCTTAGTGGAGCAGATGGTGTACATGGCTTAGCATATATTTCCAGGATCCATGAAAATGAAAAGCACACTATCATATGAACTTCTTTATTATTACTCCTTGCAGCATCAGTGGTTGGTTAAGGAGAAAAACAAGACCTAAAGATTTAAATTTTCAGGACGTTTTGGGGGTGTTCTAGAATATACACTGCAGACTATAAAACCACTCTTCACATTTGATGAACACACTTAAAAGTGACCATCTGGAAATTATCAAAATTCACAGGAACTAGAAAATATATACACAGTGTGGTTTCATTATTCCCCACACTCCCACACTACCTTCCATATTTAGAATGACAGAACGGATCATTTATTTATTTTTAAAATTCTTGAGCAGATTAAACTCTTAGAGAGGATGACTAGAAGAAGAATATAATGAACCAAACAGGACAATAGGGCCTTTCTGCTCTCAGCCATCTCCTCCCAGTTCCAGTACCACATCCCTATTACACCAACAAATGCCACTGGACACAGGGTCTCCCCCAGATGCCACTGTCCCCATGCACTGGGTACAGGCTCTCCTCCAAATCCCACTGTCCCCATGCACTGGGCACAGGCTCTCCTCCAAATCCCACTGTCCCCATGCACTGGGTACAGCCTCTCCTCCAAATCCCACTGTCCCCATGCATTGGGTACAGCCTCTCCCCAAATGTCACTGTCTCCATGCACTGGGTACAGGCTTTCCTCCAAATCCCACTGTCCCCATGCACTGGGCACAGGTTCTCCTCCAAATCCCACTGTCCCCATGCACTGGGCACAGGCTCTCCTCCAAATCCCACTGTCCCCATGCACTGGGTACAGCCTCTCCTCCAAATCCCACTGTCCCCATGCACTGGGCACAGGCTCTCCTCCAAATCCCACTGTCTCCATGCACTGGGCACAGGCTCTCTCAGGAGACATGTCCCCATCCCTGGTGAGCTCAGTCTGACACTTTGCCCATGCAGATCTGTGGCCTAATGAAGGCTCTGCTTTTTATTGCTCTAATTATCACACCTTTATTGACATGCAATGGGAGGCATGACTCAACCTCCCCACTCCAGCACTCTCCTAGAGCTTTTTTTCTTTCTTCTGAGGTTTGCAAAATGCCTGGTACTATTGCAAAACATCAGCTAAGCCAGTGAAAAGTATAATTTCAGTTTGGGGCTGTCTTTTACTGGAATAAAAAAAAAAGACCAACAGTTTTCACACAATTACTTTAGGCCTGTGGGGATTGATTCATTAAAAAATAACTTTGTGGCTTCCATGGTTTGATGCCAGTAGAATCATTAAAATAATGTGTCTTATATTTCTTAATATGAGAATTCTCATTAACATGATACATCCACTATTACCATATTCATCTCAAATTCAGTGCCAACAATTTCCAGAGTGACTTCCCATATAAAAAGGTTGATTGGAGAACTAATAATTGAAACAGACATTAACAAAGACAGTTTGATTATTAATAACCAACCTGGGCAGCTTCCTACGGTAGTTTAAGCATGAATTGATTTTCTACCTGTAACATCTACTTTTCTATGAAACTTTGAAAATAAATCAGGAAAAGCCAAAACAGTTACTGTAGGTCAAAGTGCATGAAAAAAGTTTTTTTCCTACTTTTATTTTACTCTTTAAAGGAAGACTGAGTATTTCAGGTAGTGTACACAGAGTAGCTTTGCTTAAGACGCTGTCTCAAGGTTCTGTAAATTTTTAACAGTGCCCTTTATAAATGTTTCAGGGCTATAGAAATGAGACAGGCCTATAAGAAGTTTAATGGGTCCCTGTTTAGCCATTTGTAATGGGGATTTAACTGCTTTGTTTGTGAGCTTCAGCCAAGAAAACAGATTACCTTCATCAAGTACTAATACTCCAGAGTGAATCTAAACTCTGCTCAGCTATGGAAAGGTATCATGGGATGTCAATAAGTATTATAAACACTAATCCAGCAAACCTGTCAGCTGCTTTATAAAAAAATTATATCTAAATTCAAGCTCCAAGTTCAATACTGCTCTTCCATGTCCAAAGCCTTTAAAAAAACCCGTGATGGATCATCAGGGGCACATTTCAAAACATTCCAGTCATAATTGAAACCCTTGCAGGCAAAGTGATGTTCTCTCAGCACCAGCAAGATAAAGACATGTATTAAAGATTAACTCAAATAATAATTTTAAGGCCTTAGAAATTACAACATATCCACCATTTCCATCAGAACAACTTCCTCCCTATATTTGTTGTGATCTGCTCAGAGGAATGAAGCTGTTGTCAGCAGAGTGTAGAACCACTGCTCAGCCCAGCCAGAGCATCCATGGGCAAGTCCATCCAGGATTTACTGACATTGCTCCCTGTGAGAAAAGTTGACCTTGCCACTGTCAAATCTTAAACACAATATATGGGAGTCAAGAACAAAAGTCTGCCTCAGCCTCCTCTGCAGATTTACTTGCACAAGGGCAAAGAAACTGTGCTTTGCTCCTCCACACCCTGGCAAAGGCAGGAAAGGTGGTGCCAGGAAAGGTGGTGCAGGATGCACTCAGAGCTCCAGAGGGGACAGTGGGACAGAAACCCAGGAGCAGCACAAGCCAAGCTATTCACAGGGTTCTTCCAGCAGCAATCACGTCACCCCTGCTTTTACCTTGTGGACTATGAATTCCCATTTCTCCTTCAAAAGTTGTTTTTCCTTAAACCAAGCAGAGGAATAGTTCATAGCCAGCAATCTTACCTTTTACTAGCACAACTAATCCATTTGGATGAGAGGAGCTCTGTGCTGGGCAGAAAGCTGCTGCAGCCCCTGTGCCAGCCAGGCCTGCTCCTGGCAGCATGGGCAGCCCTTGGCTGAGGTGCTGCTGGGACACAGGCTCAGCCTGTTGAGGAGCTGAGCCACCCGATCCAGAAAAACTCTTGAGGGTCTGTTCAGCTAACCTTGATTTCTCCATGACTTCAGACAGCAAATGTGTCTTAGCAGTCTTTTAGACCAGGGACAGCACCACTGTGCTTTGGCAGATGCAGCCCAGCCAAAGAAATTCTGCAGTGCTCTGCCTGACACATAAGCAGAAATTTCCTTTCTTAAGAGCTTTCAGTCTGGTACCCTTTATGACCATTAAATTAAAAAAAAAAAAAAAAGGAAAGAAAAGAAAAAATATTAGGTAAGTAACATATTACAGGCTTTATCCTTCAGTTCCACCTCTTTGCCAAAACTAATTATTTACTAAATATTTGTAATGGCATTGTCATTTTCCTAAAAAAAGCTCTTTTCTCAAAAAGTTTGGGAAGCTGTAGCAGGCTGCTGTAATATAACTGTCGTACTTACTACATATTGTGTGCTTGGTAGTAAATATTCCTATGAAGAGGAATGTTTAGTGAAGGAAAAATCATAAGAGTTATATATGATTGGCATATGGAAAATATAAACAGAACACTATTTGCATAAGAGTACATTAGGAGAATTTCTTTTATGTTTATTCAACAAATGTTTCCTAAAAGGTTTTCCTCCAAACCAAGCAATTTAATTTTCTTTTTAATGTTATTCTCAGTGGTTATGAACTTAATTAGCTTCTTAAGCTTCACATTTATTTGCATTTGAGATAAATGTAATCTCTTCTTGGTATAACTTTTTGAAATCAAAATATGAACTAAAAAGGTGCAAGTTTGATTAGTGGAACAGATACTGTAGCAAGTAATCATAGCAATGAGATGTTAATTGGTGTCTGGGTGGTTCTATTCATAGCAACAATAGGCCATAATAACACCCGGTGTCCTCTACTGTTCAACAGTATTTTGCCTTCTCATTTATCATACTGACAATTATATTGTTCTCGAATTTCCTGCCTGTCTTAACAACAGAAAGGTATATGAGTCAGGCATCTGTGATTTTTTTGAGGCAGATGAAATCAGAAGGAATGTGCTGTAGTTTAAATCCTCTTTCTTTCCGGAAGTTAGCAGCCTGGAACAAGTCTAATTTTTTTTCCACAAATAAATTTTAAAATAATTCTTTTAAAACAGCATTCAGGTGGGTTTTTTTTTCCTCTGCTGAAAGTTGTGCTCCATTATTATTGTGCTCTGTATATCCCCTAACAGACCTAGGGATTGCAGTGGTACTTCACCCAAGAGAAAAGGGATCAGGATGTGTCCCAGGGTTAGTCCTATTCCCCTTCAAAATACACACAGCAAAGGACAACATTTAGGGCCTGACAAAAAATCTTCATCCACCAGCCTAACTGCTACTGCTTTTGCTTCTCTCTGGCTGTATTTTCCACCCCCATCACATTTTCTTTATTTGAGCAGAAAGCTTTTCACTGTTGAGTTTCTCTAGTTAGAAACTCTACTAGTAGGACTCCTAAATTTAGTTGATTTTTAATTAGACATCAAACGATCATTCATGCCTTAAAGCCCTAAGCACAGGTGTCCATGCTTGATTTCTGCCCAGTTTTGTGGGTCCAACAGCAACATCATTCATTCCCAGTGTTCCCAGCAGCACAGGAGGAAACATTTGTCCACGGGTTCATGTGGGCAGACAGGTCAAATCATAGACAGGGCTCTGAGAAGGACAGCAAGGGCAGGATGGAGGAATCCAAGAGCCCAGGAAAGAAGAACCCATGCTGCAGTTGCTCCTTCAATCCTTGATATTGTATACTTTAAATTTTCACTTATTATTTTAAAATGAATGTTAATTGTTTATCACTTTTCCTCCACTCCCATCTGCACAGTTTCCAATTATGTGGTCAAATTTATGCTCAATTACTTCAATTCCTAGTTCCTCTTGCCTGATCTTGGTACTGTTTATCCCAAAAATGCAGATTTCTTCATTTAGGTAATTTCATTTCATTGACTGTTGTTTTTCTCTTCCTAGCAGAAATCTGGTATTCACATTAGCTTACCTTCCTTGGTACTTTCTGCTAATAGCATTTCCCCCAGTAAGCCACCCATACCTCTGGGTCAGGAGCCTTTTCCATTTCCCCTCAGAATTTTGCTATTTAATTCATCTGAACATCTGCTAATTTTGAGTGTTACTTCATAGATAGCAAGAGTCACAGGAAAAAACAGCAAGTTCCTGAAATCCAGGAAAATACAGGATTCACATTCAGGAGAGAAAAAGGGCAGCCTTGCAGCTCATTTCAATTTCATGAAACAAAAGTCAACTTCAGATTTAAGAAAAGAATAAACCACTTTATGCTCTAACGTGCATAGTGTTTGCTGAAAAACAACCTTCAATGCTGCTGGAAGTACCAAGCTCAGAGACAGTTCCTCTCTTTCACACTTTTATTCCTCTTCAATTAAAAAAATAATGGTGAGGGATTTTAGATGTTTTTGTCCAATTTGTATATGAGGGATCCATATTCTCCCCATAGTTCAGCTCTAACATATTCCAAACCCAGTGTCACCCAGAACATATAAACCCCTTAATCTCCTAAATAAAGGAAGGATTGACCTAAGGTAGTTTTCATCACTTCTGTGAACTGCCTGGAAGCAAACAACTCCAGCATGTAAAACAGGCTCCTGATCCTCTGAAATTGATTAACTAAAACAATTACAATCAATTAACACTCTTCAAAGTGTTGCTGCAATCCAAAGAATGAAATCAGCCAGATGACCTTTAGCATTAAGACATGCCAGAACATTTACATATTAAGTTCGTATATAAAAAAAGAAAATAACCTTCTATTACGCCAAGCCCTGATCCTAAGCTGATGTGAATAAATAAACACGAATATATCGAAACAACAGGGAGTTCAGAAGCTTCAACCAGCTGAGAATGGAGCACTCCAAATGCTTCAAAAGAAAAGTGCCTCAAAGGGATAACTACTTAATATAAAAAAGTGAAAAATGAGACATTGAACTACAATTGCACTATGCAAAAATGTGGAAAAAAGAGTATGTAAATATTGTAAGACCACAAAAAGATACACAACAGATTCAGCTTCTATATATCCAACGTTCCTAATCAGAAACCCTTAAGAGCAGGCAGATTTCCTTCATTTTAAGGAATGTGAATTAAATCTTAACTTCTTCCATATAAACAATTTCTGAATGGTTTCACACACACACATACAGACTAAAGTGATCAGTTTGATTACAGCTGCTCCCAAGAACTGTTTTACTGCTCTTCCTTGATGACCTCTGTTGATAAATGAGCTGACTAAATTTAATCTGAATTTCTTCTTTTTGTTTACTAAAATCCAGCTTCTTAATAGTTTAGTCTAAACCTTTCTCATTATCAAAATGTTAATTTTTGAAACTTGTTTCAAAAATTCTTCCATTCAGAAGACTATAGCTAATTTCTTTAGAAATTTAACACACATTGTATTGTCTTAAATACTATCCAACAAATACTATTTTCACTTGCTTCTTGTATACATTACACAAGAGATTATAAAGGAGACAGTGAATTATTTCAAGGTTACCAAAGCTCTCGTGTCCATCCCATCATTACAGAGTACAAAATCCCACATAATTTATATTTCTGTGACAGATTATACAAGGCATAAGGATCTAAAAGTTATTCAGTTATTAACAATTTAAAAGTCGGTTTAACTCACTGCTGAGAGGCCAAAGCAAAGACACCTCCCAGTACAGAAAGTGTTTTACATGCAAATTTCTGTGATATTTTCAGCATTAAAGTGAAAAAAACAAAATATGGAGTTGTTTTTGTTCATGTACTGAAAGGTATTGTTTGACTATGTCTAAATCTTGGAGGGCCACACCAGGGAATTTTACTTCAGATGTTGCATTGTTTGTCATTTACAGCAGTGAATATTGCAGATTCATTATAGAGTTAAAGAGAAAGATTCAAAATAATTGCTTCCCACTACTTGGATCACAATGACCAATTTTACTGTCTGTTGCATGTCTGGTAACCTCCAAGATACAAGTGTCAGCATTCATTAGCTATTTATGAAAAATGAATATTTCTCCAGGATTGTAACAACATAGAACATGTTTCATTGCCTCCTTGGAGAAAAGGCCAATCGTAGTCTTGGAATGTGAACAGTAGGAAGACTTGCCTAGCTCAATCTCATTTTATTTAAAAGCATGTTGGAATTGAAAGGTATAGTGTAACACGGGAAAAGTGATTCTGCTTGCACACGGTCTCCAAAAATTAACCATTTCGCTCTGGCTTACATATATAATCTCTTCCAAGACTTACCAGAGTGTCTCTGATTGTGAAGAGGCAGGGCTGAATCAACTCTGTTTCACTGGAGGCTTCTCTATCTGTAGATTAGACAATGCTTGTTCACAGTATAGTGGCAAAAATACCATTATGGCTCAGAGGATTAATAGGTCATTGCTGGCTGAAAAGATGCTCCTTTCTGCTCCCTTCCTACATTTAAAACTGAGAGCCTCAGAAACAGTATCTGCTGCTTTCCAGTTGTTTTCTGTGTCTCTTTGGGCATGTATTAAGGATGTATGCAAGGTGGGTGTCATGTTTCATACCCCCAGAAGCAGATTACCTGCCTACAGACCTTACCCCAGCAGCACTTTTCTGTGTGATCAGCAGGAACCAGTGCATCCCCCTAAATGCTTCAGCTGTTCCAGAGAAATGACTGCTGGTGCCTTCTCTCACCCAGGAGCTGACAGCTCCAGCCTGGTAAGGACATCCCACGCTGCTGGCCGTGGCCTTCTCCATGCAGCCAAGAAGCGGGGTCACTTTCCCAGGAGCACAAAGGGAAGAGTCTGTCCCTGCTGGCAGGATGGAGGGAGGTGGGGAGCACTGGTTCTGCACGCAGAGAAGCTCGAGGCAGGCAGCATGGGTCCCAGCCACAGAGAGGCACTCAAAGTTCAGGAGTCAACTGAGGGTCAATGCAGGGAGTCTAAAATATATTACACTTTGCAAGAACCAGTTTCTGTGCTAGGGCCAAAGAGGAGAACAAAGCTACAGTAACCAAGATCAATTTACTCCGAGTGGAGTATTCACACGGGAGAAGGGATTGTAGTAATGTGCATTAGTAAGCTACAAGCATCTTAGTAAACTAAGCCTTCCCCAATTGTCCCTTTGTAGTCAAGCCATCAAGCTCTTGCACTTTATACCAACTCAGTTGCCTAAATATGACCTTTTATTAGTTTAAATTCTCTTTCAAAGTATCACAAATATGCTACAAGAGAAATACACAGGCTGCTAAGCAGGGCTGAACAAGGGGAATGGTGGATCTGCCACTTCCCCAAAATATGTGGCATATTTAATAAACTCAATGTTTACTGACCCAAGCTGCAAAATGCCAGGTCTCTTCTCCTCCTTAAGATATAGGTACATCATCTGCTGAAAGACCAATAGATCTAGTGTTTGGATGTGATCAATGTAGTTATACTGCAAAGGCACAATGGACACATGTGCATGAAGTTCATAGCGGGAAAAGCTGATGAACCAATCTACAAGTGCTACAAAAGGTTTTGGCCATGTGAAGAAGACTGAATATGTGCAGTATAGTATTTGTCTATATCTCAGCAGAGATGGAGTAAAGGCCCCACCTAGAATGTTTTGCACTTGCAAAATAAGCTCTTAAAAACATTTCCCCAAAGATTTAAAATGTACAAAAATTACTTACCCCACAGAAAAAAAAATGGGTTTATGCCATTGCCTGCATATTTGGCACTGTTCCAAATGCTGTTAGACAATTTTACTGATTTTAGTAAGATATGATTTAGTAACCCCAACTCTATAAGGGGATAAAAAGTAAATTAATAATGATCTAGAAAATTGCCTTTGAAGATTCATGTCTCTTGGAGCTTTTAAAATTACTCATCAAATTTTGTATAGAAAGAGTATCCCTTTCTATTACAGAAGGACCTCTATTAAAATTTGCGTCCCTATGTTTCCAGTATTAGCTTAAATTCATAAGATAATCATACAGCATAAATGTACATAAATCATACATAATCATACATAATCATACACAAAAAATCATACATAAAAATGTTCCTGAGGTCTCCTCAGAGTTAAAATTACTTGCGCTGAAGTTCAAGCTTCACTCAAATAGAAGAACTGTTTTGATTAGAATATAAAGAAATGTCAGCAAGATTAATGGCAAGCAAGTACTAAAGATTTGTTATCACCTTATCACTGCTCACAGTGCCCATGCCTCCACATCTCATGTCACTGAGTGTCCAGTTTGCATCTTAAACTGTCCCTGCCTTTTTCAGTAAGTTAAAAAAGACACTTGCATGGTAATTTTTTTTCTGTCATTATCTTCTTTAGTAATTATTGAAGTTAATCTTACTCTATACTCATGTGCACACTTTTTGCACTCAACCTGAAAAGAATAAGGTGCAAGACCCTGTGTGTGCCTTTTTGTTTGCTTAGTATCACTTAAAATAAGGCTGAAAAATTATTTCCAGAGAGAAAATTCTACTACATATGACACATCTGCTGTAAGCTGTTTTCCATGTAAGCTGCAATGACAGTGAGGTTCCTTGAATTGCAATAAAATTTCCTGTCATTACTGATACTTCATGTGATGTCCTAAACATGTACATGCTTAAGTAGCACTAAACAGAGGAAAGCTGCAGCAAACTTTATGGCCTCACTGTGGTAATAGAAAAATTCTGCCACTTCAGCACTGAGCTGGAAATTACCCACAGGACTGCTGCTCCAACCTCAGGTCTTGGAGTCTGCATTGTATTCCCATATGCCTTCCAGCACTTGCCCTCTCTACCACCTCATTTCAAAGTAAACGATGCCATCTAGAAAGGCAGTAGACCCAAACTGGCTTCTCACACTGGTAATTCTTAGTACCAGTTCCCAGGGAAAGGAGACCCTCAGTAGAGAGAAGTAAAAGCCCTTTGTCATCTTTGGGATGAGGAGCAGGCAGAGAAGTTGCAGAGCAGGACTCCCTTCCTCTCTCTGGGCAGTTCATGCTCTAGGCCACTTCTCTACCTCCTCCAAAGTTACCATAAAAGTTCATAACAGATGACAGACTAAAATATTTATTTATAGTTTTAACTAATTTATAGTCTGCAGTTGCATATGTCATATTCTGTTTTATGCAGTAAGGCACTTTGAACTAAAAATTAACATTTGACAGGGCCAGAGCTGCTGAAGTGACATGAATAAAAGCAGAGTTTCCTCAGCAAATCTAATTCAAGCTTCCACTACTTTTAGACAACAACTTTTAGGCTGGTATATTCCAGTACCCTAGAACACAGAGTGCTTCAAGAAAAATTAATTGTTATAAAAGACATTTACATGGAATAAAAGCACATTACTTTTGCTGGTATGAGAGCACAATCAACTGCTTCACCTCCAAGCACTTCACTAACGAAGACATCTTACAGCGTTTGAAGCTCTTACAACACTGCCAACACAGAATGTCCCAACTTTCACCTTCTGGAGAGAAATTCAGGTCATCAAATCAACTTCAGAAGACATTCTCAGCTGAGGGAAAGCCAATCCTCATACCCTCTAGAGTGGAAAAGACAAGGATGTGGAGTCATGGGTCTTTAGGGAAGCCCCAGCCCAAAGGATGCAGCAGCACAGCCCAGGGGCTCCTGTGCCCACTGCCCCACTCTGACCCTCTGCCCTGGCAGCAGGGACAGAGCCGGCAGGGAAGGCCCCACTTGGTCTCCTCTGAGGCTGTTCCACTAGAAAAGCTGCTGCACGGGAGTTTTGTACCTTTGATGGATGAGGACAGAGCAGAGTGTGGTGTACCTTGTCAGAGGTCTGTGTCTGCACACACAGTTCAGCTCTTTGCACACTACTGAACCTGCCCAAAGCAGTCATGGTCATGAAAAGTAGCAGAAATCTGTAGCACTTTACAAATCCTGGCTTATGTCAGATCAGTCCAAGCAAATGAACTAGAAAAACAAAACCTGAATGATTGCTCTGCATCTATAAAACACTTTTGTATTTCATAGTAGATAAATTAAATGCTTCTTGATTAAAGAAAAATATGAAAAAAACAACCTATTGTTGGTTAAGCCCAATATATAAAATCATCGTAATAAAGGCTATCACCAAAAGTAGCTGCAATAAGCACACATACTTCTGATAATATCAATGAAAGAATAAAATATAATAAAAAAAATTAAAGAACGTGTTTTTCTATAGAAAGCTCTACACTCTTTGCCATCAACTACTCAGTTAATTCAGATAAGTCAAAGAAATTTTCATTATAGGAATAAATTGACAATTTTTTCAGCACCTGTATAATAATGCCATGTAAATTACAGACACTAAATAGAAAACACTACAAGGAACAGTGATGGTATCATATACCATAATTCCAACACGTCCTAAATTGGCAAAGAAAGGATAATCTATATTTTCTGGATTCCAATCTACTAAGATCATAATGTTATAAAGGCTTTGCAACTACTGCCTAAGATACAATTTTAAATTCGAAACTGCTCACATTTTTACTTCAGAATTCACCTCATTCATTGAAATGTTACCTCAGTATCTATTAAGGTTTTGCCTTGAGCAAGGAATTATTGGGCTTTTTGTTTTATTTTGTTTTTCATTTTTACATTTAAAAGCTGTCTGCTTCTAAAATGAAGCTATTTAATCCCTTGTCATCACATGGTCATAAAAATTGCAGGCAGACAGAAGTTAGCAGTGGCTGCTTCACAGGCCCCACAGCAATGCATGGTAACAGATTTTCAAAGCAGTTCAAAGAGTCCAGTTTCCATCTGTGTTTGGTGAAGGGTGCAAAAACCTTGGGGCCATCTGAAAACTCTGCTTCATCTCTAACACTTGGAATAACAAAGGTGTTATTTTTCAAAGCCACAGTCTCCCCTCCTGGGGTGGCTCTGGAGATACAGTTCAGGGAAGGTGGGAAACTTCAGAGTAGATATTCTCCTTCTAGACTTTGCCTCCTTCAGGGAGTTCTTTTGAGGATGGCACAATGGTGGCCTATATAACATGGGTTACTGCCAGCAGAGGCCAACAGTTAATGAACCCTATAGACAAATTCTTTCTTCTGATTTCAGTACAAAAATCTACAGGAAAACAGCCTCAACATTCCCCCTACACACCCTTCTCTTCAAGTCCAGGAGTGTTATTTGATCAAAAGAAAGCAGAGGGTGCTCTACACCCATCCTACAACCCAAAATCGTGCAGTGCAACACAGGTATCCATTAGATACAGCTAAGCCAGCTCACCAAACAAAACAATCAGAAAGCAATGAGAAAGAGGATGATTAGTTTGCTTTCCTCATGATAAATAGCCAGTTGCTAATCTGCACTTCATTGTCATACACAGGGCAAGTGCTTCTCTGATGTTTACTTCCACTGTGCAGCTGTAGAAAGTCAAAAAAAAAAAAAAAAAAAAAAAAAAAGGAAAAAGAAAAAAAAAAAAAAAAAAAAAAAAAGGAAAAGGAAAAGAAAAAGAAAAAGAGAAAGAAAAAAGAAAAAAACCAACAACTTCTAGTTATTTGCTAGGCATTGTGTATAATATTTCTCTATTAACCATTTGCTACTGCATTTCTTGTGAGCTGGTATCACACAAACCCATACCAGAACAGAGATAAGGAGAACGAGTGATTCAGAAAACATCAGTACAACCATGGCAAAAGGCTCTATCAGGAAAAAGAGCCTGATAATCTCTTGGATTCTCCCTAAAGGAAGGTTCTGGACAATAAAGGCTTTTGAACTAAAAATTCTGTCTAGATGTTTCACTTGTATTCAAGTCAAAGTCTCGGTATATTCACATTAACTTTAATGGGCATTGATCCAGCTCACTTCCAGACTAGCCAATGTGTTTGTGGCCAGGATAATTTCATGACACTGACAGGAGTGTACTCGTATTTAATGCAAAATTTCTGTTAGAGTCAGAGAGATGTTTTATATGGAGCTGGGTGAATGGTTTTGACTTCTGGTAGGCATGCCTTAAAACATACATACTCAAGAGAAATTGCTTGATTTTCAAAGATGTATTTACCCCTAGGTAACTTATTTGGTGATATCTACTACAGCAAGACTTTCTGGCAGTTTTGAAGTTAACCTTCTTGACTGACTCAGCTTCTGAAACTGAGTACATCTTCAATATACCCTCCCATACTTCCCCTGAGACTCTTTCCTCCCTCTCCCAAAGACAACACGATCATTTTGTAGCCCTTTTACATTAGTGTTATGCAAATCATTTCAGTGGAAATAAACCAACACAAAACCAGCATGAAGGAGCTTTGTTCCAAGGTCCCTGCCTCTTCTGCAGCGCTGGGATTGGTGGGTGGGAGCGCAGAGGATGGTTCCTTTTGTGGAGGAGGTGCAATGCACCATCTGTTCCCACTGCTGCCAGGAATCAAAGTGGAGAGAGCACAACCACTGTATGCTCACACCACCTTTTCAAGAGCTCACTGCTTATTTTCCACATTTTAATGAAATTCCATGCCTACCACTGTCCACAGGGTTCCACATTTATTTACAGGCATTTCTTTCTTTGTTGGAAGGCTCCAGGCCTCCTCTCTTTGTTCAAAGCTTCTCTCTCAGGGCAATCTCTACCCTGGCTCCCATCATGTTTCCCCTTTGACGTCATTGTAGGCAAGAGTTAGGAAAAAGGTTAGTCTTAAATCTTGTAGTAAAGATATATTCCTTTGAGACCAAGTATTATTTCTTCATAGTTTTATCATTATTTCTATGCTTTGACTAATGTTTAAATCAGTCGGAAGGATCAAGTTCCACATCAAAAAATAGTTTCTTCCTTTTGATTTGTCCTTTTTTTTGTCTTTCTATTAATTATTCTACTGTTTTGAGTAATTTAAAATTGAAGTGCAGGGAGCAGTTACCTTAATTCTGATCCCTGAATAAAGGTGGTTGGTTTTGGCAGAAGACTTTCCAAGGCACTGGAAGGTTTAGAAGGCACATGAAGAATGGCACCACTTGGCTTAGCAGAAGGTAGGGATGTTCTTTCTGCTCTTTTAGAACTCCTTGGTGTTATGGCACATCCTATTTGATGTATAGGAATTGCAGTGGAATGGGGAGCAGTGACATTTTTGGTGGGAAAGAGAGCACTTTGAAGTCATGCATTGTTCTGTTTCTTCTAGCTCCTGCACACTTCCCATCACCATGGTAACTGCCTGCCTTAGTGAAAGAGGAAACCTGCCTGGAATTTGTTTTTGAGAGTCATGCATGTACTGTTACAACGATGGTTTCTGACTAAATTATTAATCTCATGTCATCATCAAGTTTAGTTAAACTATGCAAACTTGCAGCAGCTGAGGAGTGAACCCCTGACAAAGATTTTTGCACTGTGTACAGGTTGAAAATGAGCCATTATTTCAAACATCACAATAAAATAATATCTATTAACCTAGAGAAACTTCCCATGGATTTTTTTATCTTGTGCTGTTAGCTACCAGCAATAGCTGGGCCTGAAAATTGGCATTTAAAGTTTAAATCTACAGCTTGTCAAAAAATATTATTATGGCATTGCAATCATTGCCTTCTTTGCTTCCAATATATTCTCTAAATATGTTATTTATTTTATTATATATATGAACCCATAGACTCCAGACATGCTAAGTACTATATATAGTACTTATACGTAGTATTTCTTAGTAAGTGTGTAAAGTATAAGGTGACCAAGACCTGTTATTTTCAAAAGGGAAAAATTATAAAAATCAAATTATCAGGGCTACATTGGCATGGGAACTCTTTAAACTCATCATCAAAATACTAATCCCTGCCCAGTGGGACTGCATAGTCTTAGAACTGATGCTTTAAACTCATTTTTCACCAGATGCTACACCTAAAATTCAACTCAATCAAGAAATGTTTCTGTCCCTAACACAGAGCTTCATGTAGCACAGAAAACTTCATCCAGCATTTACCAAATCCAGACTAGCACATGCATAAAAATACAACTCACACCACTTATTTTAGAAAGTCCTTGTGCAGGGAGATACCCCTTCTGTATTTTTATGGTACAGCTACTCTAACACACTGAGTTAGCAGGGGAAAATAGTAACAGTATATGCTTTCTTTCACTTTGTGTTACTAGGTATCATCATAAAAGTATGAAAACCACTTTTTTTTTTTTTTTAATTTTAGGTGTGCAATCTACTAGGCAAAGAATTTTCTTTATGTTGCAACAGCTGTACATATGACAGCAAATAGTCTCCACGCATTGAGCCTTTTGACATTTCTGTTAAACAGAACCAAACCACCACGCTCCACATTCCTCTTGATGCCTCCTATGCCACAAAAGGTGAACGTTCTGGAGTGGAGAGGCTTTAGCATAATCCATTCCTGTGCATATGTAACATAACGTGGACCCAAGCAAAGAGGAGCATCCAAGTCTTGCACTGAAGCTGTTTTCATATGGGCAACACCAACATAACAGGCCCTACAGAGCAAACTGGACATGCATAAATTAAATGAGAAGTCAGGCCTTCACCTTTTACACAAAATCACTGGGGCTTTCTTAGGCAAAGTTACACATGATTAAGCTTAATTCAGATGTCTGCCCAGCAACTGGCTTTGGGCTGAAGCTGACAGGGGCAAATGCTTTCATAAAATCCAGTGGGTGTTTTCCAGGTTCTGTGGCTGCAGCTGACATGGGCAGGGCTGAGCTGTTTGTGGTTATGCAGCTCTGACACCACCTGGATGGGGACAGCCATCAGCAAGCTCAGTCTGAGATGCCAAGTCCTCAAACTGCTGATCCATATTGAGCTTAACACCAAAGACACTCAGCTAGTAACACTAAGGAATTTACCTATTAGTACCTCAGTCATGTATATAAAATTACTTCATTGTAGGCATGATTTTAACTTAATCTCCAATGTTAAGGCAAGAGGCCAAGATAGAGCTACTGAAAACTTTTCTCCCCTTTAAATCTAACTCCCAATTACTAGGGAGCAAACTAAAGATTTTTAATTAGTAAAAAAGACAGCTACACATTAATAACTACTTAAATAGTCTCTTGAAGGAAATAGGTTTCACCACAATGCAGAAAAACAATAAAATTACCGTTTAGCCAGTATTCACATCTCCTCCTTAGTGGATTTCCTCACAATTTGCAATGTACGAAGCACGAAAATGAAGTATAGTAAAATTTGACCTTAATAACTAAGCATAGGGAAAACATTCAGAACACTTTAAAATGAGACTACTGGTTGTAATACAAACACAAGCCCATTCATTCATTACAAAATATTAACACAACAATATAAGTAGATAATTTATAATCAAGTGAATGGCCAAAAAAAAAAAAATCTTTTTTCAGCTTTTTACCTAAATAATCTCCTTGCGTAGCCATGTGTGGCATAATTTGATCAGAATGGTGCATAGTGGGTTTATTTATTACTCTTTCTTATCTTTATGTATTACAGCTTCAGGACTCAGTAAAGGACAATCCCTTTAAAACAGACTACTTATATGTCTCAAGCACATTTCCATCAGATACATAAATTAGGATCTAGGTATAGCTTAGCCTTCGTGACAAGGTACACAAACTCAGACCTAGAGATTCAGATGGACCTTAAATTATTATATTATTACTATACTTAAATATCAATCTCCAGACATCCTCAGATATGTGTTTTGGGGCATTTGCTCGATTTTTTTTGCATCCACAGCCCAGGACACACAGGCACACAGCGGAGGCAAGGATTGCCTCCCCTGCTCACAGGGGAGTGGTGGTGTCCCATGTCCTACCTGGAGCAGCCACTGAACTGCAGGAGCAAACAGGAGCCCAGCTGTGCCTCCTGGACAGGCTGAGCCGTGCTGCAGCTCATCCCAGCACACACAGCCAAGGGCAGCCGTGCCCGGGCTGGTGTCCAGGCAGGGCACTGAGTGCAGGGCAGGGTCTGCAGGTGACCACAGAGAACAAGAGGCCTTCAGTCCTCAGCCAGAAGCACTGCACATTCAAACATTTCACAAAGGGAGCTACCCTGCCCATCACATATGATTTTGGCTTCAAGGATGGTTATTGCAGCCTTTCAGCAAAGATTAATCAGTCTTCTGGAAGCCATCACTATTAGAGATTAACATACAAAGATGGGAGCTGTTTACACCAGACCGCAATACATTTTAATTGGCTATTGCTAGTCTAGATAGATATGAATGAAAACAATCCTCACAAAGAGGTACACCTACATTAAATGCATCCCTTTGCCTTGATTTGGAAAATCAATTTATCTATGTTTCCTCTTTCAGCCATGCAGTCTAAAGGGAAGTTTTTGTACTTGGCTGCTAGATATTCCCATCCCGCTCAAATGAGCTCAAAAATCTGGTTTCCATCCATGCCATGAGAAGATCAACTAAAGCAGATTTAACTGATTAGCAAAACACCCCATCTGGTAGGAGGGCTCCAAGCACATCCTTCGTGCACTGACGTCTGATGCTCCCACTCGGAGCCTTATGGCCCAAATTCCACAGTGCTGCTGGGGACAGGGACTCACCCCGACCCAAGGCAGGGCCCACACTGAGCCCATCTCCACCTGGCCTTGTGCTGGCCTTAGTAACTGTGAGCTCACTGCTGAAGCTTTGCCTCTGTCCCAGCAAGAAAGACAACACTGACCTGACCAGTGTGCCTTTAGCAAGGGGAGTGCTACAGATCTTCGTTTAAACAATCAGCACAGACCTCTTCCAGTCACAAGATTCTCAACTGGATGGACCTGTGGTGTTTCCCAGTACATTTAATTCCACTAAAAATAATAATCCCCTGTAATAGGCTCATGGATTGAGCTAGAGCCATTAATCTGACTCCCCTGTCCCTACCCTAATTCTGACCAGCAGTCAGGGAATCTCCATCCTTCCCCATCCCTGAGCCACAGACTGTGTCAACAGGAATTAAGCAGGCACCTGTGATACCACCTGCTGCAATCCATTTAATTCTTTGTCACAAAACCATTTTGGTCTTTTTATAGTTCATTCAGTGCAAGAGAAGGAGGAGGGGAGGACTGGCATCTACTATAAATATAGTGGATTTTCAATTCCTGGAACATAGTATGTGAAATTAATAACAAAATTAATAATAGGTCTACTTACAGTGGATGGATTTTGTGTAAATTTTTCTAAAGGCACATCATAAAATTGTGAAAATGAAAGGGTATTAGAATATGCAAGGGCAGATGGGAGTCAAAAACAAGGAGAAAGTATTTTTAATAGAGTTTTATCTCTTCATTAGCTAATCTAAATTCCCAGGCAAAGGAACACATAGTACGTTTCTATTAAGGAGCAAAATGGACTGAAAAAAAACTTTGCTTACAAGAAAGGGGAAGTTTTCCATTTTCAAATGTAATATAAGTCTACAGTTAATCTGCACCAACACATGCTCAGTCACCAAAATGTAGTGTACAGACATTATAGTGCTTTACATACTTTCTAGGGTTTGAATCTCCAGTTAGACCATTTTTTGCAGGCATTTTAAGACACTAAAATGCTTTACATAAGCATAAGAAAAATTAATGTGAAAGAATATCAGGCAAAATTAAGAATGAGTGAGGTTTTGCAGAGTGAAAATTCCCTTTGATTTTACTAATCTATTCAAATTCTAAGTAATTTTGTAAAAAAAAAAAAATCAAGTATTACCAGTATTACAATTACCTGTCAGAATACAGAAGTTACTAAACCTTTTCATCATAGCTAAGGAGATAGAATATTGTACTTTCTTGTGCCTACCTCTTGCACTAAGCCCATCTCCACAAAGCCTGCACCCTGTCACCAGCTACCTACTTATCCCTTAGAGCTCTTGTTGGAGCAAAAGCAAGACTCTCCTCTGAGAAAAACTAAAAGACAAAGCTCTACTTTAGCTTCCATAGCTGATGCCTTTGCATTAATTCCATGAACTCAGATTTTGCCATTTACATAACTATGATTGGATGGCCCCTATTTGGCTCCCTTCCAAGGCAACAGAGCTTTGGGTGTCCCTTCTCTGGGACTCCAGAATCAGTTTGCATCCATTTATACTTCGAGCAAGTTTTCAGTCATCTCACCCCTCACATCTTCAGTGCAGGCTTGCACTGCTTCTCATGTTTCTTGTTAAAGAATCTTCACAAGGGGCCTGGAAGGCACACAGCAAGTGTGCCCAGGTGATTCTGCGAGTGGCACTGCTCCACTGCTCAGCACCTTTCCAATGAATAGAGATGTTCTGATGAAGAGAAAGGTATTACTCAAGAATTCGGCCCTGTGAAACACTCTGCTCTAAGCATGGAACCCTTTGGGGATTACAAGGCCTGTTTACATGGTCAGTCTGAGACGGATAAGCTGTAAATTCCAAGCAGAAATGCTGATGTTTGCTTCTTGGTGCCTGAGAAGGCTCATTTTTGAGGGCAGCTAGGTTGTTCCACCCCAGTTTGTTCCATCTTTGTCTTCAGCAAGTTCTGTTGCCAGGGGGAACACTAAGGCAGTGAAACATCATTTTTGCTGTGTACAATGGGCTTTTTAATGGTTTTATTCCATTTTGCTTATGAAACTCAGAAGCCAACTATTGATTCTACCAAGAGCTTGTGAGTGAAGATTAAAGCATTCCAACATGCTTGTCTACAGGTGTGCCATGGTGAATTATGATCTTCGCATAACTCATAGAATGAAAAAGTTGCACCAAGAAACCAACTGTTAATCAGTGTATAGGTACAGGAGATCAATCTTTGATTCGTGTATTCACAAATCCTGTTTACTTGGCCACATTAGAGAACAGACGGGTGTTCTGGAATGGATTCTTAGAGATGATGGATGTAATTGTCAAAACTGCCAAGGTCAATGTATAATGTTCAAAAAAGAACCAACTCATTTCAAGCACCTTCCATTTATCATTCATGCAATTTGACCCCCAGTTCTCTTTGTAATAACATACTATGAGGGAACAACTGCTGTGTTCATTCCTATATACTCCTGTGGACTTTCAAATATCATGCAGGTCACAGCCTTTCCAAAAGACTGAGGACATTTGTATATAACTTTTTTTCCACCCTGAAGTATGTGGAAGCTATTACATTAAACCTGACTTTAATAAGAATAAGTTTGTTTCCTATAGAATTTTTATGCTGCAATACTATACACATTTGAAAGAAACTTGTTCCAGAATTTCATGTTTTTTCCATTTAAGAAATGCAGATTGATTTATCATAAGTTTTGAAAAACATACCTAAATACTTTGCTTTTCAGAACTGAGATGTCCCCTCCATTGATGATGTATCTTAGTTGCTTAACATCATGCTGTGGAATATAAGCCAAATCTAAATAATGAGGGATAGAGAAAAACTGTCCCTGTGGACAGTTAACTCCATAACTCAGCCATTTCTTTTAAATACCAGCCTTGATTACAGCCAGGATACTGAGTCAAGGGGAATGGTATGATAGTTTGCATTTGTATGTAGGTCTAAGTATCTGGAAGTAATTCGAAGTAGTTTAATTTTCAGATTTAAAAGAAAAGAGAAATGTAAATTTTGGCTTTCTTAGGGTTTAAATGTGGTATTTTAGAGTGCCAGAATCTCTGTTTTCTGGTATCACTTTTCATAAAGACAAGGTGAAGACCTATGCTTCTGTTGACTTTTGGTTACCAGTGTGTACACTTTTTTGACTTTTGAAGTTTGCAGCTTTTACCACTCTATTTTCACAAATAGTGGTACAGGTTAGTGGAGAGAACCTGAAAAAATTACCCAGCAGGTAATTTTCTCTCAGCCTAAAGAGGATAGGGCTGTGTTTCAGCATTGCAGACATTCATAATTATTTTTTTAATTGAATAGATTCATAAAATACACAAATAGCACAACCTTCTTTTCTTTTCCCCCTGGAGCATGATGATAACCAGACTGAGTTTGCTTTTCAAAAATCTAACACATAAGACTGAGTCATATTCCATTGAACAATTTAGAAACCAAGATAAATGTGAGGATCTGGCTCAAGAATTGTACAAGCCACTAAGCATAACTGAACAGCAAATCAAGATTTGGCACCAAAGAGTTTTATGAAGAAGGTGAAGAGGCCTGGGACCACCGGGCACATGAACAGCTTAGATCACATGCTTTAATCCTATTGGTTTTTACAGATTCAATAAGAAAGATTGTGCATGTGAAGAAATGCTATTTCTGCACTACGTCAGCGTTCCTTAAACAGAAGATTAAAGAAAAAAATATTTACTAAGTCTTTCCCTTATTTCTTACACCATTATCTTTTCATGCAAAAGTAATAGGCAGCCACGCACTTTTGTTGGGATGAAATATTTCTCCAAAATAAATTAGTTCATTTCTCAAGCTCATGACATTGTAATCGAGTGGGGAGGTAATCTGCATAATTTCTTCATTTCCCATATAGCACTGAAATAAGGCAGGTACTTGTAGGTGAAAAAACTGTGACATCACCCTGAAGGGCAAGAAAAAGGCAAACAGAGAAGCAATCATGTCTGAAAAAGTAGAATAATTTTTGTCTAACTTTTGCATCTTACAGCTAAGCTGTAATCTTAGTAACAGAGCTTTCTACTTAAGGAGCAATTTCTCCAAAAATACTGCATAAAATAGGGGGTAAAAAATCTGTGATATTTAGACCAGAGAGTGTTCAGAAAAATTAAGTGATGGCTTCAGCTTACATGATCAAAACATTCTTTGTGGCAAAAAAATTTAGTAAAAGAAAAAAGAATAAAAGATTCTGTTTAGAAGGTGCTTCAAACATATGACATGGAAGAGTGGGAAGTGCAGAAGACATCCACATTCCCTCACAGAAACGTGTCTGCTGAAGGCTGTAAATGTACAGATTGGTTGAAAGGCAGGCTGCCATGGGATGTCCAAGTGTTCTCCCTGTCAGATGTCAGGCATTTACCAGACTTAACCAAACATGAACTATTTCATGCCTTGGCTGAAGAGCCAGCACAGAGCCAGCCATGGCTCAGAAGGGCAGCTGGGGGCCAGCGTGTGTCTGGAAGCAGCAGTGACACACTGACACATGGGGACATCTGCCAGGCAGCTCCAGCACATGTTCTTGGAGCTGGCTTATGTCCAGCTATGGGGACAGGCACGGTGCTAGTGTGCAGGGGTCTATGCTCAACTGAGATCACATGTCCACCCGTTATTTTTTAGTGAATTAACGCAAAAATAGGGCAAAACCTTTTCATGACTTCAGAATAAAAACTTGCCATTTTGAGAATATATTTCATTTGTGGTCACTACAAAGAGAGATTAATTAATCTGATTAGTTTTAAAATCCTTCGCTCTCCATTGCTTTTCTCAGTCAACTTGATATTCAGGTAATAAATACACTGTGGAGACAAAAGAATGCTTTGTAAGCAGCATCAGCTTTGAAGTATAACCCATGCTGCAGTTGGAGTTTGGGTAATGCTGCTTTTGTATGTGAATCTCGGTCAACAAGATCCTTAAAAATATCTATTAAAAAAACATACAAATTAGTGCTCCTGAAGATGCTACTCATTACACACTTTCAGTGCATCATGACATCAGGCTACTGCAAGTCTTCCCCTACTTGTGGAATTTATCAAGAAGAGCCGGTGCCAGCAACTAATCAGTAACCACAAATATCAGGGACACCCAGAGGCAAGATTGCATCCCTGCAGATATGCTACACAACACTGGATAACAGGCACACTAATGATGAAGGCTCATGCTTAGGTACTAGATATGACCCACTTACTTGCCTTCAAATTAGATCACGTAAGCTTGGAGTGCAAGCCCACGGAGATATTTCATTAGAAGGGCAGCACTGGTTTCAGGTGCCAGCCTTACACCACAAGGACAGGAGCTGTGCATTACTCTGGCCATCAGTACCCTTCACACACAGGCAGTGGTGTCAAAAGTTATCACTTGCAGATGAGAACTGTGAAAGATGTGAACACAAGTGTCAAGTTCTCTCTCTGGAGCACAGTGCTCATCCTCTGAATGTGCATATATTGCTTTACCTCAGGGACTCAATATTTGCAAACAGAAGCTGCTTTCACATCTCACCCTCTCTATGTCTGCTGGGGCTTCCATTGAGCAATTACAATGCAGTTTTTGTAGATGCAGCGAGTTTTATTGCTTGGTGGAGCCTGCCTCAACCAACATAGCACTCAGTCCTTGGAGAAGAGCAGGTGAATTTCCAATTGGGATGCTAAGCTGGAACATGAGGGCCCTGCCCTGAGATACCTGTTGCACTGTGCAGATGTTGGATAAGGCTCTGCTCAAAGACTGTGTCTGAGTTTTCTGCATCTCACAGGGCTATGGAGTCTTAACAACTCTTAAGAGCTTGGACACTTCCTTTAAGATGAGAGGTTTTACTTCCTAACACAACATACAGCAAAAAAAAATTGTTATTATAGGGCATCCCTGGATGCTTTGACTGTAAACATTTTTACAAGACAATGATTACAGCCCAGAGTGAGGGTTTAACTCATACACTGCCACAGAAAGGTATTGGAGAAGAGTCACTGAAAGAAATAATGAGGTGACTGTCATTAATGACCTGAGCTCAATGTGCAGAGTGCACACCCTCAGCTGTCTCACTACCAACACAGAGCTGACTGCAGCTCTACACCTATGTTATTGATGCAACGCAGAAAGGCAAGATTATTTTGTTCATCAGAAGGTAAGCAAGCTTCTGTCAGATGTCAAACTTGTCCTTTTCACAGTTTAAGTCATCCAACCCTTAAAACATAAACAAGATGCTCTAATAATCTGGATGTACAATTCCTTTTGAGTCTCTTACCATTCCCAGCCGTTCTGATTTGCAATAAGAACAGTTTTCAAAATGCAGAAATTACTATTTCATAACAATCTGGTTATATCACAATAGTGCATGCTTTTACATTTTTCTTATATAAATACAGTTGATAATGTGCCTCTCTTGTACATGCCAGGAGCGAATCCATCTTCACTGTTCTTTCCATATCTTGGTTAATAAAGAGAGTCATTATATTTCTGCTTCCATTTTTTGCTAACACTGTCAGATAATGAAGTATGTATTACTTTAGGCTTCTGCAAAACAAACCAAAGGGACAGTAATGTCAGAACGGAAAACGGAAGAAGAAAGTCAGCTTTGAAGTCTACCTGTACATCTCTGCACTGCCAGCTCTGAGCTCATTTTGAAATCAAAGAACGATCACACAAAATTCCAAGCAATCAGACATATATTGCTACATGGAGACTTCACATCAAGTTCTTTCTTTTTAGCATGGAAAAGTAAAAACCCTGATGTTTTGAAATGAAGAGTACAAGCAAATTAGTCACATCTAGCACATAAATAATGTTTTCAGCATAACAGTGAAGAAAAGCACTTTGAAAACTTATTAAAATGTAGGTTTATTCTCCTGAACATTCAGTAGGAAAACCTGTCATTTTTATGCAGCAATGGTAATCAATTTTGAAATCTTCACAGATGTGCTCTTAAAGTTATTAATGTCACCAGGATGATTATAAATGCTTTACTCAGCTGTTCCACAAACATTAGAACAATACAAACCAAATCAACTTCTAAATTACGATACTTGTCCTTCGTGCAGGGATTTTGGTTTTGCCTGGCAGGCTTTGAATCTTTGTTAAATATGACTGAAGCTGAAGAGTTAAAAGCTTTATAGACACTTGACCAAGTGAGTGGAACAACAAACACCATGGTTATATTTAGTACGACCTGATATCCTGGGAAGGGGAGACCTTCAGCTGCTTGTGAGCTTCTTGTGAAAACACCTGGGCATGAGCACTTGGGAGAACTGACTCCAGTGGGAAGGAAAATAACCTGAATGGGTCACATCTGACCACATGACAGTGTGAACAGAGACAGAGAAATAGAAGACTGTACAAGTGTCAGACATGTTTGGTTCAATACCTGTTTCCTGGAACACCGTGAATGTTAAAATTTGGCAATCTGTTATTAAAGACAAAAACTCGCTAATGTTATGTAACCCAATAAAATACTGGGTTAACAGCATCCCATTCAAGGCAAGACAAACAAAGCTGCTGTCAATATTCCTTTTAATTAACCCAATAGTATTAGCTGCTTATGACTTCATTCCCCTCAGTCCCAGTGGGCAACCTGAAAGGCAATTCTCACTATTACTTAGCTCCCGTGGTGTAATCCACAAGCGGCTGTCAGCCTGCCATGGCTGGTGACCTCTGACCCAATCACTTGCTTCCTTTTAACATTACTACCTTTGCACATTTAATGAACTTTGTACATGGCTAAAAAGATGTCAGCACAGCGAAACGATGGTTCCTGCTGTGAAGGCTCCATTGTTTCTATAAGTCTAATTGACCTTTCACATCACAGAAAACGAGAAAAAAATCAATATAGTTACTTAGTCACCAGCCCAATGCTATCTTTTATAATTAATATGCTAACCACATTGCTTTTGGAACACTGACACCCAAACACCCCTCGATGAACAAAAATGAATTCTCATTAATAACCATTATATTAATCACTGTTGCCCAGAACTGGAACCTGACTGCGAAATCCCCCGGTGGAAATTGCTATAATCGTTCAAACTACAGGAATGAATTTTTTTCGGCATAATTACTGCTGTCTTCTATTGAAAAATATCCATTAGATGGCAGCTTTTAGTTACGTAAATCAAGCTGATTAATTTTTAATTTTTCCCATTTATATGACTTTGCGCAAGTAAAGACAATTTAAACGATTAGCTGAACAATTATTAAAGCAACTTGCAGTGGTTCAAATATTCATTTAGTTACTAGAAAAGTCATACATCATTAACTTCCAATTAAAAATTTGGGAAATGGTAAATGCTGATACAATAAAAAATACGCTTATCTCCTTGTCAATAAAGCAGTATACTGCTGTAAAAATATTGCTTTCATTTCAGCTGAAAGCAGGAGGTTCATCCAGTACCAGGTTTCTCCAGCTATTTCACAAGCAAGGAAGAAGAGATCCTGCTACGTGTCTGAAAATCATTGGGAAGAGGGATCCAATGGCAGCACAGCACTTCTGTGCCATTCAGCTCCAGTGCTCCTGCCTCTCACCCCATGTCCCAGACCAAGCTGGCACAGACTGCTGCGCTCAGAATATGCCAGAACAATTATCTTTCCAATAAAAGTATCCTGCAAAAAGCCAGACACTTTTTTATGCAATAGCCCAATGGCTAGATTGACTTATTCCAAAATACAAGGAGATTAATTTCAAATCTTATTCTCTGCCTCCTAACATTGGCAATGGCTGAGTTGGATACCAGCTGAGTTGCCTAAAAACTTTCATGTGAATAACACCATGAATAGTCAGGACCTGCTACACTGAAATCAGAGCTAGCAAACAGTGGAAGGAAAATAATTGTGATGCTAATGCTAAGCAATGAGCCTCATCTCCAGCATCAAGTCGATAGCTGTATTGTACATGGACTTAAAGATATTGTAGCGAAATTCAGTACAACATTCTGCCAGTGTGGAAATCAAAATCATCACATACATACACAGCACTGGCAGTATTGCAGCTGCATATGTAATTTTGTACCTTTCTGGACCCAGCTGTTTCTTCTTTAATTTTGTTATTACTGATATTAGTTCGTTTGGACTGGTCATAAGATCTCCCTGTGTCAACATTGCCTTCCACTGAAGAGAAAATAGAAATGCTGAAATTTAGAAGTGCTGATTTCCAGCCTATCTTCCTACATATATAACAGGCTGCATCTATATTCAACTACCTTTTCCTTCCATACATTCTTAAAACAACACACTGGAGCAATTTATAAATTGTAACACACACTCATATTTGCATTTTTACTCAGGTACCATGACATCAGTTTGCAAACTGAGCCTGAAACTAGGGGTGAAAAAAAAAATCAGACATATGTGAATTTTAAAAAGTCTTTTAGAGAACTCCACCAGGAAAATTGGAAGAGACAGAATGAAACACAGGTCTTTAGTGTCCCAGTTTTCCATTTTAAACCAACCTACCCCTTCCTCTAGGCTGTTGGTGTCTCTACAGCAATGATCATTTTAAGGCTATTTTTACCAGTTAACTCTCTCTCCTCAAAACTTATACTAAACATTCTGCTTTCCTGTTTTAATGTTCAGGATATCTGGCTTTTGGGGAAAATAATATAATTTAAATAAGATACTTTTTTTCCTTTTAATAATAATTGGAGGGGTTACAAGTCTATTGAATATGGTTCTTTGGAAGATTATTGTTATCAACATCCAAAGGGTAACATCTCCACAAAGAGAACAGAGAGTATGAACCACTACTGTGTCAATTAAATCTTGGCATTCATTCATTATGCCTATGTCCTTTTCCTGCCTTTCTTCCTTGGTGGTCTTCTGGTATTTTTCTTAATACCAGCAGCCAAAAAGAAAAAAGAAAAGATACTAAAGGCAATTTCTTTAGTACAGTCACAGACAGACTTTTTTGTAGTTTAATATTTGAAACTGCAGCCCTTGTAACTTCGAGGGGCCACCACTCCAGTATTTACACAGATGTTAGAGAAGGCAGCCTGTAACCATCCACCTCCGCCCCTGCGGTCACCTTTGCCTCTGAGCAGTCTTTGGGAGGTACATTAATAACATTTGTATTAGATACCCATTTCTCAGCTACAATATTTTTATTTCGCATTGTCTGTGTGGAATGTAACTTAATATATATCCTTGATGCAGGGAGATGTTTACATAGTATTTTATGATTAGTTCAGTTGGAGACCACTGGGTTTCACAGGTTAGTAACAAAGGCAGAAAGCAGGCAAGATATAGTTACGGAGCTCCGAAAGAACTGCACACAAAAGGTCAGGAATACATTTAAAAGAGATAATAAACAGACAGCTACAAAGAAGAGATAAAATTGGTAAAATTGATTCAATCTTTAAATCTTTCTTGTTGAAATTAAAGTAAAATATCTTCAGGAAAGCCTGAGTAAAGATAAAGAGGCTGAAAATGCAGAGGCATTTTATTTTTTAAAAGTCATAATTGCTTAGTAATACAACTGAGCAATAAATTTTGTCTCTCCCTGACCATCTTGCTTTGGCTTTTTGAAGTGCTCCAAAGAAGCAATAGTACAGCTAATAAAAAGTATGAGAGGGACTTACCTACCATTTCCTTTGATTCTACCTTTTAATTTGCTGCTCTCCTTCTATGGACTACAGAATGAAATAGGCAGAGGGTTTATTCCATAGGACCTTCCTGCCTCCTTAATCTGCAGCTTTGCTTTCCGAGCGCCTGCAGGTGCCCGTGCCCTGCTGGCAGGGCGAGTGCAGGGCTCCCACTGGGAATTTTACTCAGCCAGGTGTCCTGCTGCCCTGCTGAGCCACAAACACTGAGCAGAACCTGCCAGGGGAATGTTTGCATTGTGGCTTTGCCTTTGAATCAAAAGGTGCTAAAGATGTCATTGAAGAGCTTAGAGTAGTGACTAAGCAATTTCTATACTTCAGTCTCTCAAGGCCTAACTTAGTCATATGGCCTCCTGCAGGTATGCCTAATAACTCCAGCCCCGGTGCCTATATCTTTTCACACCTTTTACCAAGAAGGAAGCATTGTCTTTGATTGTCCATCAGCCCTAATCCTTTCTCAGCAGGAAGCTTGTTAGCATAATTGGAGAGAAGAAACCAAAAAGGTACATTATGTGCATCTATGTGTTTCTCTTTCAGTGAGGGAGGCTGTTTGGATAAAAGACCACTGTATTTATTGCACTAATCCAGCACCTACAGGTTCCTTCGATAGAAGAAAGTCTCTACCTTTTCAGGTTCTGATTTAATGCAAGTAATGAAAATCACACACAGTTTTGTGATTGACAGTCACCATCCTCATGAAAGACTAGCACAAGTGCCTGTCTCTAATATTAGGCTCTCTATCCAAAAATAACTATGGAAAGTGACTGGCACCCCTGAACTCAACCTCAGCTTCCTGGCTAGTTAAACTATAAAACTGATTGCAAAGAAATTAGTGAAGATTGTTTTTAGGCTTTTTTTTCCAAGAACAACAAAGATTTTTAATATCTTGGCCAGGAGACTGGAGGCTAAGAGAATAAATAGGAAGGTAATGAGCCATAAAAACTTCCAAAGCAGTTTCCCTCTTCTACCATCTTAGTCTTTAATGACAAGCAGTTAAAGAACTATAAGCAACAATAAGAGAAAGCCAACCATCCATCACAGGCCCTCTGTATTGGGATTTACTTCGTATTTCAGTCTTCATCTCTCATGAATAACAAGAAAAAAATGCCAAGTACAATTTATCATTGATTACACACTCTGTCAAGCTAGGAGAAGAATCTTTGGTATTTCTATTTGCATGACCCAGGATTTCCACACAGCAAGATTAGGATGACCAGCAACAGTGAGGTATTTGGCTTCTCTCTCATGTAATAAATCCAGTATGACATGGTTCACACTAATTCAGTTTTCATCAGACTTTCCACCTTTCCTTTCTGTGACACACAGCCGGCCAGTCTTGTCACAGACAGGAATATGATTTCAGTTAACTCAGTTTTTCATCATTTTTGACCTCATAAACACGAAGCTTTTCCTCCATTCCATTGCCATCACCCTTGCAACATGCTAATTAGAGACAACCTTCTTAAGGAAGATGAAAGACAGACAACCTATCCAGCTTTTTAATTATTCCTTCTATCAGAAGCCACTGGTAGTCCTGGCATTCAAGAACCAGAGAAGGGGAAGGTGAAGTAGGTAGAACTCAAGACAAAAAAAGGAAAAAAAAGTAAAGACACTAAACAACAATAAAAATCCACACGTCACAAAATGATGCAAAATTAACATCTTGTTAACTCTGAATATAAAAGGGAGAAGATGATGAAATGAAAAACAGGATTCTTTCCATAGATTCCTTCCATAATGTCTTTGCTATCTTTGATAACAGAAATGTAGGATTTAAAGGATTTTGCAGCATAGACATAGAATGCTCAGTTTTCAGCCACAATATCAGTCAGTTTTCCATAGTTGTAGGTACATACATATACAGAAAATGAAACCTTGGTCTTATCCTGGCAAATGAGCCCAGCACAAGGTAACCTGGCCATCTATAGTTGTAGCAGCGTTCCACTCCTAAATCCTTCATAAATCATTGCCAAAGTCTGCTTGGGGATTAAACATTTACTGAAATAATTGATGTGATTGCAAACCACCTCGAGCAGTGTCCTCAGGTGAACGCACTTTTCCCACAAAGGATTAGCTTAGACTCCAGGAGAATAGCACACTACACACTTTTGCAGAGCCAGAAGATGCATTTCCTTAATGGTTTTCCAGGACACTATCAATATTAAATAAATATCAGTCATTACATGTAAATACATATAACAGTTTTAACATAACAGTTTCTTCCCTCTGCAGGAAAGAAAAGGAAAATCCATCAAAGAACGGTGCATGGGGAAATCAAATATCAAATGCTTCCTGCTTCCAAGAAGAGATGTAATATTCTGTGAATGACTGACCTGGCTCTGACCTTGATCATGGTAAGAGATTTGTTTTGGTAGTCTGCTGTAGCCAGCAACCTGCAGAGCAGTTTGGGAATCCTACCAGAGGGAGTTCTCAATGCTGTAGTTAAGCAGCACATTTGTTTATGTGGAGATACTACTGCAGATATGGTATTGCAATAATATATTTCAGATTTCTTGACAAATACATTAAAAGAGTGCTAGATAATTAAATACATGAGCATGAAAGGCTTTACTTGAAGATAACATAAGGTGAGATGTAACACTCACCACAGTGATTTCTGTAACAAAGGCAGCATTAGAACAATATTAGTGGATTTAATTATGGCCAGACAACAAACTCAAATACATTTTCTCGCTCAATTTATGCACTACTGACCCCAGGTATCACAAAAGATTGGAGAAGACTTTGGACATCTGTATAAAGCAGCAAGTACATATATTGCCCCCATATAAAGCATGTGAAAATACAGAGAAACTGAACAAAACACCAACATTTTCATGTTTATTACAGACAAAAGCTAATTTCTTTTTTCAGCATTTAACTTGGTTTTGCTTCCCATTAAAAAAGTTAAAGAATGTTCAAATTTCTAGCACTTTTTAGCTGAATAAACATGAAACTTACTAATTAGACACTGAAAACTGTTGCATCTAAGCAGCTTTTAGGCCACTTTTGTGTGATTACTTCATGCTTGAATTTCTGTGTCCTTTGTTTCCTTCTGAAACCCAGGGTTTTTTTAGGTGGCCTGATAAAAATGCGAGTTGAAAAAAAGATGAAAGTGCATCCTGCAATAATTGTCCACCCAAGATTTATTGCTTATCATTCTATATTGCTGCAGCTTTCCAACACCTAAAGGGAGCTTACAAAAAAAGAGGGAAAACTACTTTTTCCTCAAACAGAGAGTGATAGGGCAAGGGGGATGGTTTTAAATTAAAGAAAGTAGATTTAGATTATGTACGAGGAAGAAATTCTTCAGTGGTGAGGCTCTGGCACAGGTTGCCCAGAGAAGCTGTGGATGCCCCACCCCTGGGAGTGTTCAAGGGCAGGGTGGACAGGGATTTAAGGAACATGATCTAGTGGAA
Source organism: Hylia prasina (assembly GCA_013397195.1). Classification (NCBI taxonomy): domain Eukaryota; kingdom Metazoa; phylum Chordata; class Aves; order Passeriformes; family Sylviidae; genus Hylia; species Hylia prasina. The sequence continues at coordinate 421,906 of VYXD01011013.1, forward strand.
GGTTCCCTACCCATGGTAGTGGATTGAAATTGAATGATATTTAAGGTTCCTTCCAACCCAGGCCATTCTAGAATTCTATGATTACATTATATATAAAATACATAGACTTATAGATCATTTAGGTTGGAAAAGATTTCTAAGATTGAGTCCAACTACTGAGCCAGCATTGCCAACTCCACTGCTAAATTGCATCCCTAAGCACCACATCCACATGAATGTGTATTTATTTATTACAGGGAGGCAAAACTCAAGGCAGCTGGGTAACACAAGGTGACTTGAACAGACTAGAGAACCAAGAACAAAAAGAAAAACCAAAAAAATACACTTCTTGGAAAACTAGAGAAGAGATAGAAAACCAACAGCAAACATCTGTGGAAACCTGTGACTCTGAACAGGCGAGAGACCAGCAGGTTCAGAGACTTTCAGGTAAATTCCAGTAATTAAAAAGAACATCCAACATACAAGGCCTGCTTGATTCTGTGGTGCCATGGGCTTTGGAGAAGTCCTCTGCCCTGCAAGCACAAGCACAGCACCCTGCTGCACAGGGCACTGGTGTAAACTCTGTCCCAACAATACCAAAGAACTGTCTCTAAAAATACTCTGCCACGTCTGCAGACTCACTGCTCAGGGTCTTTTCTCACTACTGAAATCACCAAATTGTGCAGGGAGCCAATGAAGACAGGGACTGCCAGGTGGGATGAGCACAGGGAACAAACTGCTGGCTGGGGCAAAGGATGTTCCCTGTGGAACAGGAGGAGCCTCCAGCAGGGCTTTTGGGTGGGAACACAGAGAACACACCCTGAGTGCTTCCAGCATCCCTAACTGGCAAACTCCACTTTCAGAAAATAGCTAACTAGAAGGGTGAACATGAAATGAAAAAGTATTTCCCTGCATAGAAAGGACCCAGGAGAAAAAGAACATTTTGCATTTTTTTGTACAGGTATGAAAAAGCTCTGCTAACCAGAAAAGTTTTGGTGGTATCACAAAATAAGGGTGTGAACCTTCCCTCAGCATGAGAGTAATTATGAATGAGGTATAATGTGTTCTCAACTTCAGTGTGATGGTGTTTATATCTCAGGTGTAGTGTGAGTTTAACTTTAGTGGGTTGGTGATTAAATTTAAGGTATATATGAATAATACATGGGGAATAAAATGGGGCATTATTATAGACAAAAGAAGTGAAATAACCAGTTGGAGATGTTGTTACAGGACTCTGAAAGTGCAAGCTTCCAGATGTTTATGTTCCCCAGCTTAAAAGATTAATGAGAACACTAAAGATTTATACCCAGCCCCTGGAGCAGAATACAAGTGGGGTTTTCTAGGCATGAATCTCACCATTTCCTGAACGAGGCAATTTTCCAGGTTCAGTGTGGTTGAAGATAATTTGCCTGGAATTACCTGGACTCAAAGCCATTTAAATTCAGTCTTGACAGAACCTCAAGGGAAACTTGCTGTGCTGGCACATAAGACATTTGAACCTTTGGAGCAATTTCATGGCATAAATAACAGTTTTCTGTGTTTTGAATTCTTAAGATTAGCAATGATTAAGTAGACTGCGCTGCCCTTCGAGCTCTAAAGCTGCTTCTAGAGCAGAGAGAAAACACACAGAAGACAGTGTGACACATGACCTACTATTGCTTGCAAGTCACAAACTTTGTTGGTTTGATGTTATTTTGTCATGTGTCACAACTTGGTTTTCAATGAAAGAATGAAGAAAATCAACCCAGCTCCATCATCCAATACCAGAAAACTAGCCCCTCGTCATGGTAATTCCACTTGATTTGCAACACTGTCCAGCATTTATCCAATTTGTGTCAAAATGCAGGAACTGATGTATTCCTACCCTTGCCAAACTGTAAGCCTACATTTCCACATCTCTGCTACATTTAAACTATCCACAGAAAACATTTTACAGCCATTATTTTTTTCTTGACTGTCTGAGCGTTTTGTCTTTCAATAATATAAGGCTACCTGCTTTTGGAAAACTGGCTTTCAGGGAAACAGCAGCAAGCTTTCAAAGGTCCACACCTGTCTGTTCTTATTCATAATGACTGAATGAATACCCTCCACTCTGCCAGACAGCCCTTCTACTAAACCAGCTTAAAACTCCTCAGAATCCCTGAGGTGAGAGAAGTTGGGAGCCACAGGGATAACCACTTCAACAGGCTAACCTGATAACAGGAACTCTCTTCTTCACAAACATCTCTTCCTTATTTCCAACCCTCTTTGAAACTGCACCATTTCCCTTTACCCAGCACGAGTTTGTGACCATAACATCCATGTAAATCACTTACCACTTCCAGCCAACACCCCCAGTTTCTAAGCCAAAGGAACACAAACAAAGTCTCCAAATCAGCTGTTTTCTCCCCAATACTTAGAATTACTTCCTTCTTTTGCTCCTGCAGCTAGCCAGTGGAGCCCAGCCTGCAGAGCTTGGTAGCCCCACCCAGAGTAGGGTTGCCCCTCCACTACACAGGGTCAGTGCTGCTGTTAACTCTTCACAGGTGGCACAGTGACAGCCCAAATTTTCTAAACGCAGGTTCAGAAGTAAGTAGGTTTCATTCTTCAACATGAAATGTGTTATGTGTTACTCGAGAATTTTTTGTGCACTGCCATAGCTGACTGTCATTAGTCTATTAACTTAAAGTTTATTGGAAAAAAAACCTATTGTAATTTCAGTGCCCTGCATTTATTTTTGCCAACATAAGGATGCCTTGCTAAGAAGTAGCAGTAAGTTTTATAGCTGAAAGACTTGTTACTTGATCAGAGCATTATGGTCAAAACTGTGTGTGAATGACTTTTGTATGTGGACTGACGTGCAGAGATGTTAAATAGAAGTGGTCTCTCAGAAAACTCTTATGACATTGCACTAATTAGCAGAACTTGCATAAGTGTCGGGGAATTTATGGATCAGAATCAGAGTTTAGCATGTAAGACATTTTTGAAAGCTCTCTTTGCCCCAGATGCATGTTTAAAATGTTCCCATTCTCCGACGAGTACAGAGTTTGTATGGTGCTTTGGGTAAGAGGCAGTAGATAAGTATTTTTATTGAACATGGTGCTTGCAAAAGCTATTCCAGACCCTCTGCTTTGACTCAGCTTGAAGGCACTGCTACCACAGTTTGTGTTGGTTAGAGCAGTGCAGCAGCAGCCCCCAGTGGGTTGCGTGTCGTATGTGCGTGCCAGCAACTCTCCACAGTCCCCTCCTCACTGAGAATGAGGAGCTTGGTGACATTTGATGCAAATGCTCAGAGAAGCAGAGAAGTGTTATAGAATTCAAATCCAGCACAGAGAAGCAGAGAAGTGTTATTGAATTCAAATCCAGCACAGTACACATGTATCTCACAGCACCTCTGTGAGAAATCAGGCTTGGTTCCCTTAAACTTGGTTCCCTTAAGCTCCAAACCAGGATGAGTTTTGTTGTATCAAAGCTGTTTCCTACAGAGCTGTTTGGTATACCTGCATTATGCTCTAAGCACCTGGTTGCATGGACTTTATTATATTAAGGTCCAAAATAGCCCTTTGGAAATCTGTTACCCAAAAATGTATTTCCACTTGTTCAGTTCAATGGGCACAACCTGAGTTGACTTAGAAGACCCCAGCTGGATCTGACTGGTTTTAAGATAACTTATCTATCCTTTACCTTCTACCATGGAAACACAGCCAGACAAGGCAGGAGATGAGCACACACAGAGCCACCATAGATCTGGATGGTTTATTGGCTAAGGCCCTGTGTGACACGAGACCAGCGGTACTTGCCTGCTCCTGAAGCAGTGTCAGTGTGGCTGCACCTGGGCAATTGGTCCTGAGCTGTCCCTGCACCCATGGCACAAATAACCCAAACTGGGCTGACTGAAAGCTCACCACATCAGCTCCTAAAAGCCCCTTTCTCCTTATGTGAACAGAAAAAAGGCAGCAGCCAAAAGATAAAGGAATAATTTCCTGCAGGTCTCCTTTCTACTTATGAAGAAGCATCTTTTAGCTGACAGTGCAAATAGAATAATATTATTTCTTACTTTTATGTTAATAATGTTTAACTTAATAACTTCTGAAGATGTTTGCTGCCAAGCACCAGGGCATCAGATGAAGCCCATCATATGAGTCTGACATGACTGTTTTTAAAAAAGCCAACTTACTAAAGATATACTGTTGAATTAGTGGATGAATGTATAAATGTACATACGTGCACAAAGACAAGATAGATTATCATCAAAGTGGTTCATCTGTTGCACCCCCCCCACCCCCAGTTCAGAGACTTCTTTTACAAACTTTTTTACAAATCCTGAGTTAATTACTGCTCTGACTGGAGACAATGGCCATGGCAGCAGTGAGGACTCCCAGGGCACACACAGCCCGTACTGGCACAGCTCTGGGTGCCAGCTGCCATGGGGTCCCAGACCAGGTGCCAGCAGTGAGCACGTCCTGCCAGGGCCTGCCCAGAGCAGCAGCAAATCCTGCCTGGGTAGCAGAGGTGAGCCCTGCTCACACTGCACATGAAATTCTGTGTCAGACACATTTGCAGTCAAAATTCCAGCTCCCGTCTTCACCAGCTCGCTCAGACTGTCACTGCACTCACTGCCACAGCACAGACGTTTTCTGTGGGTCAAAACCTGGCCTGATAGATGTCAGTCGTTTGCTTCATATCAGTTAAACTCAGGGACTAATCTAGGAAATAGATTTGTCCCTGAGAAAATGTTTGACAATATTTTAGCTATATTAAAACACTAGTCCAACACTTAAGTTTAAGAAGTGATAAGGTAATTTTAGAAACCACTCAAACCCTTGGCACAAGCTGAGTCTGTCTGAGTTCCTTCACATTTCTCATGCAGGATATAGTAACTCCCTGATTTCAAAACACCATTTATGTGGTCAATACAATATAAACTTTAAATACATTCCACTTGATATCCAGCTTGATATCTACCTTTCATATGCTGCATTTATGTTCTCATTTGCAAACCATTAGCAGCAGTTTTATCCAATAGGCTGGATTACATTTGGAAAATCACCCTGGTGATTAAGTTGCTCTTACTTAAGTATTCAGAACCAAAACATGCTTATGATTATCATGGTAATTTTTTTCTCTCTGTGCTACTAATTTGTGACAGGATGGTACTGATATTTGTTAAAATTGATTAAAAATAGTAATTATCTGAAAAAATCTGAATATTGTTTGCCTGGAAAAATGACAACAACGTAATGCTTTTCTTTGCTTATTTTTATTTTTTTTTAAATAGTTTGAATTTCTCAGTGCTGTGTAGTTTGAATCTACTTGATAAAGCATACTTGAGATTGTTATGGGATTTTATACTATAAGCAGGACATCTATGATTAAAATATATTCTTTAAGAGGTTTTTTCTTTTAGTTATCTTTCACTTTCATCTGATGAAGGATAAGAGATAAAACAGGCTTTTGTTGTTTACTGTACATCTGGAGTATTAAAAAAAAGCGTTATATGAGGAAAGGATATTCCATGAAACACTATGTCAAACACATTTGCAGTGAAATTCCAGAAATAGCAAGATGTTAGATAATTAAAATGTCTTCCAGGTCTAAACCATAGGGAGCTGGAGTTTTAATCAGGTAGAGTATATTCATGAGAAGTTTCCTCTTTTATCTACATGATCAGATTTTGATGCTTTCTTTTAGGAAGAAATAAGATCCTGCTCTGGAGCACAAACCTTGTTATGTTCCCTTAGTATTGGCAGCACTCACAGAACCAAATGCTTTTGTAGAAATCCCTTTTTTTGTTCACCTTTGCCTTAAGAAGGATGTGCAGAAAAAGTTCAAGTTCAGTTTGTCCTCAGAGTACACCCATCCCTTTGGGTTTGACCCACCTGGGAAGCAGCTGAGCAGGGAAATCCTTCTGCACAGGGCTGCTGGAACAGCCCTGGAGAGCAGCAGCCAAGGACCAGAGCCTTGTTTTAGTGGGATCCCCAGATCCATCCTTAAAAGTTTAATAAAGTGACTGCTACAACAACAAGGTAAATGTAAATTTCTGCTGTGAGGCCTTCACTGGGCTGTGGAAAAACTGGAATGAGCTTAGTGGGGGAAAAACAAGATTAGCCATTTTTTCATAACTAGAAGACGGTTTCACGGCTAAAGCACATCACTAATCTTATTTTCTAATTCCACCACATCTTTTATTAACTTATTTTTCATCTTGTACCCCCCCCCAACCATAACATTTAAATAATGATACACTGGTATCTGTACCATCTTAGTCTACCCCTAGTCAGATCTAGTTATTGAGCTGTATTTTAACAGCTACAGTAATTTTAAGGAACAATTTAGATCTAGGCTGCGTTAAGAGAAAGGAAAACACATCAGTGCCAAATTAGGCTCTGATGAGGCTCTTGATCACTTTCCTTTCTCCTGACAAAAACAGAAGGTGCTAGTAATGCTGTGAAGGTCTGTGTCCCTGATGAACAGATGTTAATAACAAAGAGCATCTTCCCCATGTTAAATAGCCAAAAGAAGAGACATTGCAGCCATTGATAATGATGCCCATATATCATGCGTGCTAAATCATGACTAAATAATTAAAATCTGTGCATGATACTTGTTTCAGGCAAGTAAAGCAGATCACAGTTTTAGTGGTCAGAGGAAATGAAATGCAGCTTTGCAGAAGTGACTGTCACTGAGCACACAGAGCACTATAAAATGCACAAAGAAAATTAAACTAGGCAAAAGGCAATTGACTGTGAGCAGCTTATTCAGGACTGAGGGCTGGCGATCCAGTGGCAGTTTGCCTTCTGGTTATTTTGATGAATTGTTTGAATATGCATTAACATGGAGAAAGTGGAAGGAGGGAGGTGATGAGCAGAAAGTTCTCCCAGGGTAAGGTTGGTGGCTGGGTGCTCCCTCCTGCTGGTGGCAGGGCCTCCTCTTGTCACTGCACAGGCCCTCCACCCTTCTTGGCCACAGGAAATCATGGATGGATAGACTGATGATATTTCCTGCAGTGGTGGAAATAGCTGAATAGAGGCAACTCTAGCCCATTAATAAATGCTACATGATGCATTCTCCATGGTGTCCACTTTACCAGCTCTGCTTGCGTTGGCAGGAGCACTGGAATGATGGTACTGCCCCAAATTCACCCAAAAACACATCACCCAGATCTCACATTCCCTTTTTGTGCTGTGCCTGTGACCTGCAGGGCCCCTGCCCAGCAGATATCTCCCCCTGCAACATCTGTGTGCAGAACTGGGGGGGAGGCTCCATTTCCTGAGGCCTGCCCATGTGCTGTGGCCAGCTGAACTTGTGGAGACCCATGCAGAGAGAAGCTTATCTCATGTCTCATAAAATGAGGGCTACAAAGCCAATGCAGCTTTGTTAGCTGTCACACAGACCTTTCCTTCAAAGCACAGGGAAGAAAAAAACCCAAAACAAGCTATTATTCAAAACATGAAAGAAGAATTGGTTGAAATTAAATTTTTCCTCCTACTCATTTATAGAAACAGATTAAGTGACTTTTGAAGAATAAGAGAAAGTATCTACTTCATGAAAGGTATATTTACTTGAAGTATTAAAATTGAAGTTAAAGTGTAGCTTTTTGCACAAATTAATTTAAAACAGATTTCACTTGATAAATTTGCATAAGAACATACACAAAACTTTGAGAACTATAGTGATAGGAATACTTTAGAGAATGAATTAGCAACTTAACTAACAATAACTAGCAATAATTAACAACTCAGCTAACAGTAAATGGATATTCCTGAGGAAGACCATGTGCTCACCCATCCTGCTTTTCTAAGATTGGTGTTCTTTAACAATCCAAATTCAGAGGGGCGGAGGGAACCAAACATATTTTTATGTCATGATATCATGACAATCTATCCCTGTTTTCTACCAGTTATGCATTTTATTAATATCTACATTACATGGAACTTTATTTTCAAATTTAAAAGTGTAGAGAAGTGTTTCCTTCACTTTCCAATCAACTGCTAATATAGCAATACAGAGAAGAGTAAGCTGCCTTTTCCAGGTGCAGTTGTGGTGTCCTGATATCAATTACAAAATAAATACAATGATACAAACAACTTACTTCCCATTATCCTAATTTTCATATTGTATTTTTCTATTATACCCATACTTTTACTACTAAAGAACTACAGCAGCAAACATATAATACCTACTTTAATTTTGATATCTTTAAGCATGGTACTCTTTTCTTTGCACATGCACCCCAAAGACTTTGTGCTGATTAATGTCAGTGTATTTCAGAAAGAGAAAGAAATTTTTAATTTGGCAATTGTCTTAGTAAGTGTAGAATTTGTCTAAGGCATGGACACAAGGTGTTTGTCAGAGTCTTTTGGGAATGTGCTCTTTATTCTGTTTCTTGCTCCATCTCCTGTAATCTGACATGGTTTGGAGTGCTGCAGGTTAATGACGTAATTTAATCAAAGATTATTCTTTCTGCAGTCATGGTAATAGTCAAAGATTATGGCAATGGAGTTGTTAAAAGGACTTGAAATAATGGCAAGAGATCAACATCACTCCAAAAGTGCTCCTACGTGTTCTGACTCTGAAAGTGGAAATCCCCTGTTTGCATCTTTCTGAGAAGCCCAATTTTTTTCTTAAAAAATTGAATTGAAATACACCTGTGGCACATCAGGCAGCCCTCTGTGAGAGGAGATACAAATGGGACATGGTTTAGGTCTCCTTTATGTCACTGAAAGTGAATCCTTTGGCTTGGAGAGTGACAGTAAATGAGGAGTCCTCCAGATAAAATGAAACAACAGAAATAACACCATCTGTTCTTTTGTATTTTCTTTTATTCTAAACTTATATTTTCCTTCATCCTGGTAGGTCTTTTTTTTCTTTTAAAAACCACTAATTATTTTAAATTTTAATTAGTAGTACAGGATGGAGGCATAGCTTTATATTCTGGCCAAGATCTGAAGTTATTTCCTTTAGATGTATATTTGTCGTTTCTTCTGTAAAATAAACACTTGAAAAACTAAATGTTTTACTTTAGATTTCTTCTTAGGAGCCTAAAGAATGACTGTTGTGTTGGACTACTGTTGAAGGTGAATCTGGAAAGCACAGAGGATAAAAGTAAACCAAAATCTATATATTTCAGATTATAGTTTTAAGCAGTTATCTTTCCCTTCTAGAGGTTTTTGTATGTGAGTTAAAAGGGAAAAAAAATGCACAAAAAATCCCTATAACACATTTGAGCATCATAAAGCAATTCTTTAGGGTACAATAACAACTGTGAAATCTCCAAACACAGTAAATAAAGTGGAGAGAAGTATTTTAGCAAAGGATATTTTAACAACTAGGAAAATGCCCGTAATTGTAGCAAAAGGAATCTTTTAAACTAACATGACAAGGTACAGGCAAAAATTAATATTATACGCTAATGTTCTTTTTAGTGAGTAGCTTAGGTTGATTTATTCATTTAGGTAATTACGTGCCACAATATTAGTAATTCAGAGTAAAATTGAATTAGGAAACAGAATAAATTGAAACTGTAGTCATATTTCTTTCTCACTGTGTAAGGAACAGAGACGTATTGATGTAAGTTCCAAGTGTACAGCATAAGTTAAATTCCCTAGACTGCAATTTGATCAAAAAGCATTAGACATTTACTTAGGCTATAATAGGTCCCTGCCATTGGATGGCAGTAAAATTCTACATCAATCACTAGAAGCAAAGTGAACCTAGGAAAACAATGGGATTTTTCCTTTTTTTATTTAAGAGTAGAAAGCTTGAGGGGGGATGGTGTTGCCTTAAATGCTGTGATAAGCACTAATATTAAAATATGTTTCCTTTTTCTATGTTACGAGCACTTAGAAATAGTGAACTCAATTTTCTATTATGTGGAAAATCATTTATTTCTTCTTGAAAAGAAAAGCAAAAATGAGCATGTTGAAAAGACAATACAAATTTATTCTGTTTATTGCTACCAATCTATCAGAGGTTTATAAATATATATATAGTGTACTTTTTTTGCTCAACAAGATTTGTTGTATTTCGCACACTATGGAAATTATTTTATAAATAATCAGCCTTCTGTGGTAGCATTGTAGGAGATAAATTCTTTTCTTTTGCATCCATTATTACTGCAAATACTATGACCAAAAGGATCCCCTTTTTAATACAGAAAAATCCATCTTTTCTGTATGCACATGATCACAGGACATGTAATGAAAACAGGCTCTGTGCAGACAGAGCCTTTCTGTACAGCACTTTCACATCACAGGCCATGTTTCACCAGCTTTGTTCAGACCCATACCAGGACCAACAACCATTCAGGTTTCTGGAAATCTGGTCTATGAAGCAATTAAGTTTCTACAAAGTGATCAGCACTGAAGATTCACAGGTCATTAAATCAAAAGGACTCAGTCTAGCTCTATGCCTAGTCCTTGACTGGTAATGTCATTGTTTACACCAACAATAAGTACATCTTTATTTATTTATTTGGTATTATAACCAACAAAGAATAAGGTGCTACTACCCTGTTCTTAAAATACTGTTTATATAAACTGCACCTCAAGTAAAGAGAAAAAAAATTATTATCAAACAAATTATCCTGCAACATTCATTTTCCACTTCCTATTTTGGGAAGCTCCACACATAAATTAGTTTCACTTTTAAATGTGCAAGTCCTGATCAATGAAAATCAATAGGAATATTATGAATAAAATTACTATCTCAGTAATTACACTAGTTTTTGACTGGACCTCTTTCATACCAAAAATAGATATTATGTGTTTAGCAAATATAGAGAATTATATTTTAACAGGACGGAACTAAATAGAGCAAGAAATGTGTTCAGCATATGGTCTCACATGAAGAAATATGAATTCTTATGTCTTCATTTAATGTTTTTTTTAAAAAAGTTATAAATTTAGTAGCTCGAATTACAGTCTAAATTGCAATAAAATAAGTCAACTGTTTTTCACAATGTAGTCAGGGTGGTCTAGAAAAAGCTAAAGGCTATTAATCAGGATTTCCTGGGATCAAACCACAGACTCCCTAGCAATTTATTCACTCACTTTATATTTAGAGTCTGTTAAAACTTTATAGCTTTTCAAAGATCATATTAGGCATTAAAATTTGGAAATCATTTAACAAAAACTGTTATGGAAAAAAAGAGAGAAATTAGCTTATCACAAACTCATTCTTAGGAAAGAATGTGTAAAATATACTCAATGGAACCATACTAATGTGGGGTTTATGACAGTGACTGTGAAGTGAAGCAATGTCATAAACCTGGTGGTACAGACTTAGTTTCACTCACAAGGACTTGTAATTCCAATGCTCCTGAACCAAAATGAGAAATCCCCCACAGAAATATTTCTCCCCCATGTTAAGGCCATGATCCTACAACAGTACTATCAGCTTTGGGGGGTTGAGCAGTACCAGCTAAGCCAGCTGAATTACTCATGTATTTAAGATAATCATATACTGGCAGAATCAAAAGTGTAAGATTTTGTTGTTGAAACCTCCTGAGACTTAGTGCTTGGGACTAAATCTTCTGAGGTCCAGACATCGTAACTTCCCTTATGTTTAGTGAGCCTGAAAAGCCAGCAACTGGCTGTTCATATTCTCCTCACATTTGTATTTAGGCAAAGAAGTGCCCTTAAGACTCATAAGCAGAATTTCTGGAGGTGTTCAGAGTTCTTAATGTATCAGAATTTGAGATTTTTGGCATCTCCCAGTGGGATTTGGTGCAATATAGGATCAGACTGCAGTTGAAATAAAATTTACACTGCTGTGATATGTAAAATAAATCTGTCAAAAGGTCATGTTCTTCTAGAGTCATGTATTAAGCCTACAATTCCATATTAGGAAGAAATGAAACAAATTACTGCACTATAACCACTCTTGGGGATACAAATGAAGGCCATGTCATATCTAAAAGCCTTTCTACTGCTATGCAGACACTGCTACCACAATCTGACCTTCCTTCAGTCATACACCAAACTAATTCTACTTTTCTTTTGAGCTCCTAACTTGCTGTGATGTAAAAAACCCTATGGTGTTAGTGTGAACATTCCTGGAAGCTTTACCCTAATCTTTGAAAGCATGCTTTAGATTTAGAAATAGGAAATTACTCAATTTGTGCTTTTATAAACTTTACACCAAAATTCGATCACCAGAGATGCACAAGTGTATTAAAAAATACTAACACAAATTAAGAAAAAACAACTTCTAGGTAATTTTTTGTACACAGTGAGCAACTGCACATAATTATGCTGAATTTGAGGATCATACTCCCTTTTTGGTGAAACACTATCCCATACATACTTCAGTTCCAAAAATATAAGCATCTTTATTAAAAATAAAGGCTCAAGTAGTTCAAGAAACAATAAGATTAGACCCATGGTCAAACAACAACAAGCTTAAACTGGCATTAACACACTTGTTAATGAGCAGGCATGGCAGCTTGTTGCTTAGTTATTATTCTGCTTTACAAGTATAAGAACCTGGGGTAATGTCCAGATATTCAAACCACTCTGTGTGTTCTGTGGACAAGAGCTGTGGGGAAGAAAAAAGGTGTTGGAAGAGCAGTAGAAAAGCAATAGTAAGACATCCTATAAAGCAAATGAAAGTTTCAGAGTCAGATGAGGCGTGGACATCTGACTAATAAAGGGTGGGTAGCATGGGACTGGGGAAAGTGGGCAGAGAATAAAGCAGTGAGGCAGGAAGTTGTAGAGTCAATAAGGTGGACAAGCAGAGCGTTGAAATGTCAATGAGTCATCTCAGTGGGAGGCAGCTGGATTGCAGGTGCTGAGCTCAGGGAACTATAGCAACACCAGCAGAAAACTTTTCTGAATGCCAGAGTTTAGCACCATCATCAGAGGGCAGGGCTGGTGTTAGGTGGGTGCTGAGTGCTTCTGTTAGCACTCCAGCTTCTCCCTGGTCCTGGCAGACCTCCCTCCCAGAGAAAGGGGGATAATAATCAGAATTTTCACAAATTCTCAAAAAATTGCTTTCCTACCATATTTGTTACCCAAAATCCCTCTTATTCTAAATAATTTCAGGTTAAATTATGGCCTAACATAACTGTACTAACAGCAAATTTCAACTAAGGACATTAGATCTAAAGAGAGGACTTCAGTTATGCTTCTTAAGACTGAGGTCTTTAAAAAGGTAGTAAATTTACTATGTAAAGCCCATTTTCCTATGAAAATCTTAGCCCAAGACCCAAAACTGGATCCAGTAGACATTTACTTTTCATGGAGACCCAGTTTTAGAGAACTGAAACCTACACTTTATGACTACTAAGTTGCTATATTGATTGGTAACATATCACTTTTATTCCCTGAAGAGTAACCTGTAATGTCAGCAACTCAAACTTCAGGCACATCAAAATAGAAAGGTCTTGTAGATGACAAATATCTGAAGAGGGAATTGAGTAAGCAATGACCAGCTGGAAAAGTCCATTTCTTGCTCCTAATTTTTCCTTTGGTGGGATTCTGTCGTTATACAATTCTAATGCCCACGACTGGTGTCTTACAGATCTCTGTTGTCTAAGATGCAAATTGAGAATGCACAGAAATGCACAGAAGGAGAAGGACTGAAGTGCTGACTCAACTCTGTGGCACTACAATCAGCTGCTCTTCCCACATAACCAGGTATCAGTCAGACTGAAGCACTTTGCAAATTTTTGCACAAATTTAAATAATTTCCTAGTCTCTTTTATACTTGCTCATGCCCTAAACATTCCCCCAAGGGAGTCAAAAGGCTGAAACTTTAATCTTATATTATTAATTTGGGTTTACAGCTGATGTGACTTGATAAATGTTGATTATTAGTACCACATTTATCTGTTGCAGCGTCTGTGCACACAGAAGACTTCCAAAACACAGACAATTTTTATTGACTCCCAGAGAGGAAGTGTGAAGGATCTGTGCTTCCAAACAGGTCGGTCCATGCTCCTGCAGGATATACATTCCTTCAGTCAAGAAACAGACACAAAATTATGCCAAGAAGTCATTATCTGTGAAACAAGTAGCAGGTGCTAAAAATAGATTTTGAAGACAATCAAGTAATTTAGAAACTATGATACTTTTACTTGATACAACTAATTACGAATAGTAAAAAAAACTTGTCAAGAATCCAGTAGCTCAAGAATCAACAACTCTGCCCAGAAACAGCAAAATGCAAATTGTCTACAAGAGCACTCACTAGAAGCATTTCTCCTAGCTGTTAACTAGAATCAGCCACAGGTTGTCTCCCAAGGATGTCTCCAGTGGAGCAGGTCTGTGGGGAGGACACACAGCTCAGCTCTTTGCCCTGCCAGGTTGCCCCCTGGCTGGGCGTGCCCCAAACCACCAGGTGTGTGACTGCTGATACCTGCAGCCACCACACAACCCTCTTGGTGGGGATTAAGCACATCTATTAGACCTCTGGTTGCCAATGGATGTTTTAGTTTCCTGAGCACAGACTTTCATACATAGACAAGCCCCAAGTTAATTTCAAGTCATGATTAGTTTTTGACAACATTTAAGATCTCTGAATTGGTATTTATTTTGAGGCTCTTGATATGCAAATCACTTATGCTAAATTCTGCAGCTTTGACTCAGTTTAGATTATCAGCATTTACCTGCAAACATTTGAATAAACACAAGTGAGACCATCCTTTAACAACCCTTTTAAGATCAAAGAGTCAGTATTCTGCCTTTGAGGCTTGTCAGTTTAAAACCTGCACCAACAATTAAAGGATTCCTCCCCCTCCTCTGCTGTCTTCCTCCCTCCCAAAACCAGGAATGAAAAGATTCCACCCTGCAAGAAATGTCCAGTTTTATATGAGAACTTCTCATTAATGAGTAAACATGCACTGTTCTGCAATATTGTTTCACTTCTTCTGCTTAATGGGCTCCATCCTGCATGGGTAAAATCTCAGGATAAAAAAAAAATGGCTCTGGTGAGATCTAAGCTTCCATTAAGAATTCGATTTATTTTGTGCTATTTCACTAGGAGTACCCTAAGATTTTTTCCATCATAGTTAATGTCAGAATGCCATAGGAAAAACACAGTGAGTAAGTATTAATATGCTTACTGCTGACATCCCTCAATCAATAAAATGGAGCTTTTGTGCTTCTTGGCTAGATAGAATAGAACATTGCATTTTTCATAAGCATACAAAACATTTGTAAATCTGTGGAATAATAACTGAAGAAAAATTGTGTGTCTCGAAACACATTTTTATTACTGAACAGTGACATTTCTGAGCTAACATCACTAGGATGGAGACTGTAAAGAGGACAAGAGCAGCCTTCTGCTCTGTAGAAGAAACTATCTTTTGGTTGTCTTCAGAAGCAAGGTTACACTCAACACTGATTTTGAAGAATTTATGTTTTCTATTTTTTTTAAAAAAAATAGGTTTCTATCTGAAAGTATTCCAGAGCAGAATAGGGTGATCAGCTGCTCCACTGTCTGACAGTGTCTTGATTGACAGGCATCTTCAGCCACATTTAGCAATTGGAGTAGCTGCAGAACACTTCAGAGCATCCAGTCTGTCTTACAAAATCTCTGATGCTGTTTTTCCCTTCAAACAGTAGCCCCCCCACATATTGTGTGGGTGGAGCTACAAATGCTCCTGGTCCTCAGGCTGTGCTTCAGCAGCAGCAGTCTGTGGCCACCTGCACCATCAACCTCCTCTCATCCTGAAAGGGTAACTCTGAAGGAGCAGGACCATTGATATATTTTTGCAACCACAAAGACAGAAAATAGCATTTAAATTACTCTAGATAAGTGGGATTAAGCCTAAAAACTAAAAACAGGCCATGCTCTTGCTGACCAAAAGCAAAAACTATAACTTTGCATGTAGAGAAGGGTATTAGAAGTATAAAAATGAGAAATAACCTTTATGAATGAATACAACTTGAACTCATAATGATTCTGATTCACACTAGGTGTGACCTATGGTTCACTACTTTACACACTGTCCTATCACAGGACTTTTTAATTTTTTCCAGGGTTCTGAGAATAGATAAAGTCAAAAATCTGTTGGTAAAGCTTAAATACATTTATATATCTAAGTTTTCTGACCATTTTTTGTTAAAACTTCAGGATTTTGACTAGTCGCCATTGTTTCCAGTACACACACAAAATAATTTTCATTAGAGGATGTCACCCAGAATTTCTACAGCCTTCTGAGAATTTTTAAAGCCTTCTGAGAATCTCTGGAGTTTTCTGACTTTTCTAAGACTTTTTGAATGTTTACATGTTGAAGTGGAGCCTTTCAAGGACTTTGCAGGAAAAACAATCTTTGTTTACATTCTTCTCTCAAGGAGAGACCTTTGATGGACTTTTGTCTCTGCCAGTGTGGATGGAGAGGTGGCAACTTCTCCCTCCAATCCACAGGCAATCCATGGAAAACTATAAAAACCCTAGTTGTAAATAAACTTTCTCTTCTTCCTGCCTTTGGAGCTCACTTTGTGTGCTGTGCCTTCATTCCGTGTCCTGTTGTGACAAGAGGATATGTTCTATAGTTATTAGTCAAAAGTCAGACAACAGTTAATTTCTTTGTTGTAATGGACAGCTAAGATAGAAATCTGATAATTCATTTGGCAAAACCAGTACAGGAGTAGTTGCAAACTAAAAATTTAAAAAACATAGATAGTATATCTCCTGACTGTATAAACATAGTTTATTGTTTGTCTGCTTCTCTTCCCCCCTTGCAGTAAGATCTTTCCACAGACTCCTTAGTGTGCTTCTTGTGTGGCTGTAGTGGGTTTCTTAAACATTGCGAGCTCAGTTAGTGGGATACACTGAAGCATCATGAAGTAAATTAAAACCAATGTTTATTGAATACCACCTTAGCTGCCAAAAAGTACCTTGGTATTTTCAGACCTCTGTGATGTTGACTGTTTGTAAATGAAACAGTTCTGTCTTTGAAAGAGAAGTTGCACAGTCCAGTTTCTTCCAAGGTTTGTATTGGAGGAACTGAAAACTACAAAGCAAGTTTTCCTCCCGCAAAGTAAATATTTCAGTAAATGTTTGAGAAAAACTTGCAATTGCAAAAGTGGGATGTTATCAAAATACCACAAAACAGGTGAAATAGAGAGATATTAGATATTATCAAAACACATCAAAATGTTCCACCTACGATCAACAGTTCAAAACAATCTCTGTCTAAATGATAACTGCATTTATTATAGGCATCATTCTGTAGACTGAAAAAGATGAGACTGTGAATTGGATTGACATTTTTATAAGAAGGAGAAAAAAAAAAAGGAGAGGCAAAAAATCGTGTCTTAGAAATAAAGCAGAAAGTTACATAATTCTCAAGCAGTCTTTGCCACCCTTGCCCAGGATGGCAGTGATGGACCCCCTCAGAGGGAATAACAGGAGTTGAGTCTTGGAAAGGTTTTAGAGCTCCTGTGTTTCCCTGTTGCATAATGTTCATTAGGATTTAACACATTTTCTAGAGAAGGCAGCTCAACCATTTCTCTTCATTTTGGCTAAGGAAATAAGGGGTAGCTCAAGTGAATACAAGAATTACATTTGCATGGGACTATTTCATTTTTGTTTTAATAGAATTGCCAAATAAATCAGCTGTTTCATGCCTTCATGTGGTAAAGAGGACAAGATCCTAGTTTGAAGTAACATAAGCAAAAAGCAGAAGAAAAAAAATCAATAGGAAAGGTTAGGAAAAAAGAGGTCATGGTAAATCTTGCAGTTACCATGAGGCCTCTTTATTCATGCCTTTACACAGTTATTTTTATATGTATTTATTCATACATGAGATACAGTGAGTTATCCCAAGGACAAAGTTCAGGAGATGTGAAATTAGATCAGAAAGAGATTGTTACAAAAGAAAGGAAAACTGAAGACAAGATGCTCACACAAGAGAAATGACAGAGTGTGAGGAGGAGACAGTGGAAGATCAGAGGGATGAAGATAATCAGCCCAGTGACAAGGGACAGAGGCGTCAGGTGTTTGCTGTTGCTGAGAGAGTTTGGTCACAGAGTGAAAAAGTTCTCTGAGGAGGCAGGGTATAGGCTCAGGAAATCAAAAACTCCTGAGTGGTTGGTAAAACACTGGTACTGAAGCTTTTGTGGAGACCTGAGATTTGGAGAAATCAAGAAAGACATGGGGATTTTTCTTGGAAGACCTTCTGGGGAGATGGAGAAAGGAAAGGTAACATTTTCTCTCAGGATGAAACTGTGGAGGTCTCAAACCTCACAGCAGCCAGAAGGAGTCAAATTCTAGTCATTCTATAGACCCACTGCATCTGCAGCCCCATACAGGGTATCTGCAGAGCTCTTGGAGATGCTCAAGGGAAACATTGTTTTGTAAGCCATAGCCTTTTCTTTGTTGGGCAGACCTAGAAATGATGCTGCCTTTGAAAGATATAAATGGGATAGAATGGGATCAGTCAAAGTAGTTATGACTTGTGCATTCTATTATAGTGTTTTGTAACAGCAAAATAACATTATATATTATATATATGTAGGTATATAATTAAAATATTCTATTTTATTATAAAACTAAACTGAAATAAAATAACTACTTCAAAAATTAAAATATTACAGGAATTTATAAAATTATGCAGAAATTAATTCACAGAATAATCTGCATAGTGAGAAATCCAAAATTTTATTTATAGGACTGGTATCTGACAACACCACTGTCTTTAACTGTAATTATTTTAGGAGACAAATGCCAGCATTTCTAAATGTGAAGAAGGGATTTAATATTAATCATTTTTAGACATCTAGGGCTAATCACAGAAGTCTTTGATACAGAGCCACAGAAGCTAGAGAGCTGCTCCAGCTTATTGACTGCACAAGCAGCCCAGCTAAATGGGTTAGAACTCCACTGGTTACATCAGCTGCATAAACCCCTAGGGAAGTCCTCTGGTGAGCCCTCATCTCAGTCAACTCTTGTGCCTCCTTGGCTGGGTTTGGTGGCAGTGGGTGACAGCCCTGAGGGTCCCTGTGTGGCACCTGCCCACCCTGGGGCCACGAGCAGAGCCTGCAGGGACAGCCCTGGCTCTGGCTCTGGGCCAGCTGTGGCAGGGACAGGAGGGTCCCTGCAGGCAACACCCCCACCACCAGCACCCACCAAGGCTCTGCCAAACTGGGAAAAACCCAGAAGGGAATGCAGGACAACAGAGGTGCCACATAGCAAATACTGCCTAAAGCCCTTTGATACCTCTTCTCTGCTGACATTATTGTCACTGGTTCTATTGGCAAATGTTTACCATGATCAAGGAAAAAGTAATAAACTTATTACTTCAATAAGAATTTTTAGTAAAACTGTAACAGTGCATATATCAAAAACATAAAAATCGTAATATTAGTACTGTGTTGGCATCCAAAATATGCTAATACTGCCCAGAAATCCCTTTGAGATCATTCAGTGGAGAAAAATTAAGTAGATATGAATGTGGATTGCCTAAGATATGCTTGTGAAAACAAAAAACTAACAGGGCTATGACATAGAAAAATACAGAAGTTGTTCTTGTTTGTGTGTTCCTACTTGGAAAGCTGTTGGGGAAATCTTGCCATTATCCTAAAGGGAATACAAATGTGTCTGTTTTAATGTTTATAACTATGTCTGCTTTACAAAACCAAGATGTCTATATAGCAGCAAAGTGAGTTCCAAACAGAAAAGACAAACTTGTACTGAGCACTGACGTTAAAAAATAACGGATAGAAATATTTCCATGAAGCTTGGCAGGAATATGTACACTGTAGATGAACAACTGTTTTAACAAATGTTCAATAGAAGTATCCAGAATCCAAGGAGGAAATAGCATAACTACTGATGTCTGATTCCATTAGGATCAGAACCAATGCACTGCTAAATTATCACAGGATATTTTATGAAGTGTTATTGATGATTTAGTGGCAGGCTAGGTTATGTGGCTTACAAGCTGTCACCTTTAAGGTGAAGCCAAAAGCGAGCCCAAGGATATATTCTAAAAGAAAATGTAACAATTATTATAGCATGTGTGTCAGCAAAGTTCACATGATTCATTGTCCTTCTGGTAATAGGAAAGCTGTCAGTGGGTGCTCTTGGGCATGGTTCAGCTAACTATATAAAGAATGTTCTCTTAAACATTCACCCACGGCTTGGGATTCAGAGGTTGCTTGTCTGATTAAATGGAAAGGAGGTAATTTAAAAGCATCTTCCTTTCCAAATATGTTACTGTCAATTGGCTTTGGTTCAGAGGTTTCCAATCTGAAGTACATGAGGCAGCTGCAGAAGAACTCTATTAATATTCCTGCATAAAATGCTTTCTTAGCCCAGGTCAGCTCCCCTATGCACTTTTGATGTATTAGAACTTTAATGTTCAGCTGAATTGACAAGTGATGGGTTTTACAATCAATGTGCACAAAGGACATGCCATTCCCAAGCAAGCTCAAGATTTATTAAATATAATGATAAAGAGGAGAATGTCAGGTGGAGGCTACTGTGCAGTGTTTTGTTCCTCTTTAGTTCATATATTGTGCAAGTTACATCTGTGATATCATCTGGTTTTAAAACTGGGCTGCAGCTCAGCTCTGTTTCAGTATTAAGTAAATGAAAGCTTTGAAACCTTAAAATGCAGAGTGTCAACCTGAGTGCTTAAGAGAGGGAAAAAATAAATCTGTGGCATATTTTCCTTAATGTTTTGCCACAGGTTCATTTCTGAACTCACAGCACAGATGTTTTAAATATGATACAACCTATTTGTTCCGATGTTCAGTGTTAATTCTTTGGGAAATATGTACTAAATTAGGGGAGGTTATGTTTCCTTGTGATGGAGTAGCTCAGCTCCCACCAGTGTTTGCTGGAACTTTCTCACTATTTTGTGCTGAGGTTTTTTTCTTTAATGGGTAATGTTGGAATGAAGTGGCAGGGCCTTTCAGAGAAAGGCTAACTTACAGTAGTTTTTGTATAATGCTCTACAGATGTAGATGTTCCCCAGATGTGAACAGACTAGAAACTTAGTTTTGTCTCTGGGTATTCATTCACCATATAAATCTCCCAACACATTCTTATCTGCTATGTAAATAAGATGTGGAATTCCAATAGTGTCTCAGCCTTCTACAGCAGATGGTATAGTGAGATTTACCACACCATTACATTTAATGGGATTGAATTCATTTGGATTTCTTGATGTTCACTCTGTCCTTCTCTGAGCAGCAGTGTTGCCAATGTTCCTGATTATATATGATTTGAGAGAGTGCTTAAAGTAGAAAAAACCCTTTATCTTAGAAATACGAGTATTTTCTGTCAAATTTTACAGTGTGTATGTATTGCATTTCAGAGGATTTATAAGCCCTATGAGAAAAGGATATTTAATGAATATTCAACAAAGAACTTGAAGTCATTACATTTGAAGATTTTTGTAAATATCAGCTATCCAGTTAACTGTTTTAGTACTAGCATCATTATATATTCATTTGGAAAGAAATGAGCTTTTTACCTCATCACATCAGTGTAGACATTGTGAAGAGAACAAGAAAGAATCTATGTTAAGAAAAAAGGAATCTTTTAAGAACATATTTGAAATAGAAGTTTTTCATTTTCATTTCAAAGTAAAATTGGCTCACCGTATGCAACAGGGATGCTAAATTAATAAATAATATTAAAAAAACTGACACTGTTAAAACATAATTAAAATGACAGTGTAAAAAAAGTCAAATTCTTGTAGTGCATTTTATTTTCAAAAAATGCTATTGCAAATGCCTTGATCTGCTTGTTCCACAAATTGCTGTGTACCCAAAATGACATTTAAATGTATACAGATATCAGATGGAGTCAGCCATTAGATGATGCTTTAATTTATTTGGTCTGTTTAGCATTCTATCATTTCTGCAATATCTTATGTGGCCTAAAAGTTTACTCAAACCAGCCTTTTGAATTTTGTTATGCTGTTGCTATCATTCCTCACAATAGTCATAGACCACCAAAATGCTCTAACAGGACAGCTGAATGAGAAAAAATATTTCTTTTTATAATGAAGCCTGAGGATTTCAGAGTTTTTCTACCTTGAAAGCGCCCAGCTATTCTAGTTACATTAAAGTTATTTCTAACACCAGGCTTCAGGCTCAAGAGATCTGAACTGTTTCATAAATTATTTTATGAATTGTAAACCAGTCATCTGATCAGCAATAACACACTCTGTACTACAGTGCCAAGCAAGAGTAGCAATAATGCTAAATCTACATGCATGAATGAAAAAGCTTTAATTAGCCCAGTGAATGGAAAACATCTTACTTTTCTCAATAGCCTATAGTGGCAATAGCAGCTCTACAGTTGATCTGATTCACACCCAGAATTCCTGTTCCATTGGGCACTAAAACTTTGACTTCTGTTTAGAAGATAGATGAAAAATGCAGCATCAAACTTCTGAAATTATTGGACCACAGTGGAGAACTCTGAAACTGTGATTTTTTTTGATCCAAATAGTATTGAATCATGGGATAAAGAGGTGTTTCCACCAAGTCACCAAACTCAAAGTGGACAGAGCTATAACCACACTAGGAGCTCTGGGCTGGAGCTCCCAGGAAGAGGCTGGAGGGGACTTTGCCCACCCCCCCCATCCTGCACACTCACAGACAAAGCCAAAATGTAAATCCAAACTGTCCTCTTAAAAATGCTGGGTTTATGAGAGACTGAGTTTCAATGGAGAAATATTCTGCTGGAGAGCTAAGCAAGCTGCAGTTTATGGCAGGCCACCCTCCCCCAACATCACCTCACAGGTGAGCAGGATTTCCCAACACACAGGTTTTTGCAGGCAGTCCTGGGGAAGGCACAGCAAGAGGTGTTCCAGCTGTTGCACAGGGATCACACATTGCTTGCTGACTCTGAACACTAACAAAATTTAAACATTAGGAAATAATTTTACTTAACTGTTACTTTCTGTACAAAAAAAAAAGAAATAAAGAACCAAAAAGAAAATCGTGGGGGAGGCATCATCTCTGCCATAGTTTATATTTGGAGTAAAAGTAAGAGCATTATACATCTTTCACTTCAGTGAGACTTCACTAACAAACTCTTTCCCCCTTCAAATACAGCAGCCCTACCACACAGCCTGTGAGTTTCTTCTTCACTCCCTGGCTTTGATGGCAATTAGATCAGACTGTCAGTATATCTCATTTTTCTGTTGCTCACCCATAGCTCTTGTTGCTTCTACCGAGGCAATTAATGTT
The DNA here is from genome assembly GCA_013397195.1 of Hylia prasina. Lineage (NCBI taxonomy): Eukaryota > Metazoa > Chordata > Aves > Passeriformes > Sylviidae > Hylia > Hylia prasina. Next base: position 445,023 of record VYXD01011013.1, read on the forward strand.
AGACAATATATTAATGATAGATCTACATTGGTGCTAGGGAAATGAGCTACAGGAGGTTGCTGTTGGCCCCGAGGAGTTTTCCTACTTTCTTTGATTTATTAATGATAAAGAGTGGCTTTAAGGCTGGTTCTGTTTGTGAGAAAAATAAACTAACTAACAAAAAGTCTTGTGGTTGGTTCCTCATGTTTTAAAAAACAAAACAAAACAAAAAAGCCCTGAAAATGCTCAAGCACCTGTTGTTTTTCAAGTATTTTTATAGGCAAGGTGGAAAAGTTAAGGAGAGGAGCAATTGCTGTGCAAAACTCCCAAACTCATCCATACACCAACCCTGTTATTTGCATGTATATGAACTCCAAAGCCTTCTGAAGCATTTTTAAGAGTTTTTAGGCAAAGTCCCCAAAAAGAAAAACAAACTGTCCCAAGTTAATTCAATTTTGCTTTAATATTGAACTTCTAATGGCTCAAACTGGTTTAAACTGAGACTCTTCATGAGGTTGACCAAGGAAGCATTGTTTCATTCTGAATAAGCACTCATTGTTTAAACATTTATTTATATCAGGTTATTTGAAAGCCTGTAAGAATAGATTTTCTCTAAGATACTGGTGGTGCTTTTGAACTATCAGAGGAGCTCTGTTATCTAATGTGTCCTTTCCAGTCCCAGTAACATGAAAAGCACAGGAGAAAAACGTTCATCACGTGTTCAGATGTCAAAGTATTTGGGTTCTGACTTTTACAAAAAGAGTAAAAAATTCATCTGTGAAAGGTCTGCTCTGCTTTTTTGCCTTTTTTTTAATTATTTATTTATTTTTTAATATATGGTTTGGAATCTCCCAAGCAGGGGCGAGGCAATGGCTGCAGCAGAGAATTAAAGAGTAAACTTAGGTAAAGAAGTGATAAATCAGAATTCCATTTCTGTCTAGTCAATGCATCATTTACCACTTAGATGTGTCAAATAGAGGAATGTATCCACTTTTTTTTGTGAAGCACTACAGGATATATTAATGAGCCAGTGCAGGACAAACATTACATGAAAAATACTGATATTCAGGTGAATTATGAAATAGTAAATGAAATGGCTTTCATTTACTTGCTTGGGGGTGTTCCTAGAGAAGTAAACAAAAAAGGGATCTGTCTACACAGCCAGCAAAACCAGCCCAAGAAGCAGAAGGGAATTCACCAGTGAGATACCCCAGATATAGTAAAAGAGTTATTCTCCCTTCTCAGTGCAATCCCAGGATAAAATAAACATATCCAGGCTTCCTGAAGTGCCTCTCTGGCTCCCAACAGTGGTTATTCACACCAGCCAAGTTACCTGTGTAACTTGCAGCTGCCTAGACAATTTTTTATTTAAAAAAAATCCATCCCAAATGAAAATTTAATCTCCTTTTTCCATGTTCTCTATTTCCTTTAAAGATTGGCATGCATTTTCACTGAAATTATTCTGAAAATAAAGAAGACAGTATTTAATTTTGCATTTAATTAAGAAGTGGATATTGTCTCTGTCTACTTTTAAGTTTCTCATTTAGATTTTGGGTGTAATAAGATGGTGCCATTGACTTCAGTCAGTGTTTTATGCACTGGGCATATCTTCGACAGCCACGGCAGAACTGCTACCCCAGTCCAGCTTCACATGGCACTTGAAGACTCCCCACTTTAGGGAGGAAAAACAACCAGAGTCTTCCACCAGAGTACTTATGACAGCAACTCCAGATGGGAAAACATTTTGAAATTATGAAGAGCTTGTTTCTACATCTTTGATCACACTGAGTAACTTCTTGCTCTACAGATGGTGCCACTGACATCAGCGGCTCCTGCTGTAGAGTCAGGTGCTAGACAGTATGAAATTGAGACCCAAACCTGGCCCTAAATACCAATCTAGTGCCTGAGGAAGACTATTCTTTATAACACAAAAGGAAACACATTTCTTATTCCTTTTTTATTTGAGAGTCACCATTTTTATATTTATTTTGTTTTAATGTTCTCACTAAAGGGAAAAATTCAGCTACCTCTATTATACATTTGTGACAGCAACTCTAAATTTCTCATTGCTCATGCAGTTATGAACAAGACAAATTTGAGTCATGGACCAAACCTAGAAGCTTGTAAATCAAAAGGCACCACAGGTACTCTGTGTTCTTGTTAGCAAGTCCCTAGGATTTAGATAGGAAAGAATTTTTAAAACATGAAAATAATGTACTGTTAAAGTTGATTAGCTGGCTGTAGTCTCCTAGATACAGAAGATTTCCTCCTTTTGCACAGCAGGTGTATGCATGACTTATGCAGGCAAAGCTCAATTTTGTAAAGGTTAAACTTGATCAAATTGATTAAATACAGATCTTTCTTCCATTCTATCAGTATCACATTTATGTTTACTGGTTAGAACCCTGTTTTCCAAAAACCACAGTCATTTTCTTACTTTACTGGGTCTGATTCTAAAGTATGTAAAATTTCAAATAAAGAAACAATCCTTTTACTTGTAACTTGAAAGTGCCTTAAATAACCCCCTGCAAAAATGTTCCTGTTCACCTGTGACAAAGAAAAGTAAACATTTCTTCTAGCCCTCTGTGTTTGGCACACTGGTGCTAAGGCCAGATGAAATGATTGCTTCAAGTAAAAGTACTTTTATCAAGTCAGAAGAACAAAGTTTCCAAAATAGTTACATACTGAGAGAAGCAAATTAAATTATTCCTTTTGGACAAAACTGAACACACAAGTCTGGATTTGGCAAAAGTTTAAAAATCAAGCTAAGAACTACATGTATGATGACTAATGCTGATTTTGACAGGGATACTTATAAAGCTGGCAAATGTTTAAAAATCCTGCTAAGCACACATTCATGCGTGTTGCATAGGACTGGGGAAAAACTAGCACTGTTTCTGGGAAGATGAATGCATTAAATTCCCATTTCAAGTATCTGGTAGAGGATAATGTCCAACACCTTGTGGAAGTTACTCAGTCTAGGGAGGAGTGCTCATTTACACCTGGGCTGATGGCTGGTGTTGGGCTGGGTTCTTGACCATGAAAAACCTTTGCATCATCCAGGACTTATAATGGAATTTATTCAGGGTCATTAACTACGCAGAGACAGCTGTGAGCACTAGTAAGATTTACTTAGCATGAGGATATAAAAATTAACCAATCTCCTAGATTATAGATAAAAATCTGTGCCCTGGATCTGTACAGATCAATGTTAAATGAATCATTAATATTCTGTAGGAAGCAGAAAAAAGAAGTCGATGAAAGCTGATCCTGCTACCTTGTCATTACATTCTCTATTACCACAAGTTCATCCAAAATTGCAAATCATTACAGCTTCTCCAGCATCTGCCACACTCCAGCACTGTCCCTGGAGCACTCAGAGAGTCAAATATGTTTACTAAAGCATAAAACTACTAGCACCACTCATCCATGGTTACACAGACACATCTGAACATTACTTTAAAAGTGTCATAGACCTTATATTTATTGTTCTGAATAAACATTAGTCTCATGAGCAGAGGAGCACCAAAGACCGGAGCCTGGTAATTACTCACAGGATAGGTACACTGCCATTAGCTGCAATGAAAGCCTCTCTGTCTTTCCATGTCAGTGGATTTCAGTGCTAGGAAACACTTTCTTACATCAGGCAGGAGAATTTAACTCCCTGCTTCTTCAGTCTTATGTACTTAGGCAATAAGACCATAATGTTGCTGGATGTTTGACTGGCTTTTGACACAAATTGCACCAGACACAGTACATGGATAATTAGCAGGCTCTGTTTTTAATCCAAACCTTTTAATGTAAGTCTCAAAAAACAGTATTTGGATTACCTGGAATATTTAATGATATTTTCATTTTTGCAAAAAACTGTAACCTCTCCTACAGTGTGGATAAAAATCTTGATTTTTTTTAATGAAATTTTGGGGGTTTAGCATGTTTTAATTTTTATTTTGATTTTAAGAGCTAAATATTTTAACATTTTCAAAATTAATATTGTTTTAGGAACCATTTTTATGAAAACAGCACATTTTTAAAGTCAATAAGGAAAAAAAAATAGGCACTAAGCTCTAGCAGTGCAATTTTCTGTGAATAAAGGTTCAGCTGTCAGCTGATATCAACACCCTATAAGCATCAAGAAAATATAAAATTGTTATTTATACTCTCATGTTTCTAATTAGAAGGTACACGAATCTTTTCAAAGGGAATTTCATACACTATAAGCTCAATATGGTAGCAGCAGCAGCACAGGTCAAGGAAATGAGAATCAAGTCTGGCAGCGAGACGTTTCTGTAAAATGCTCTTTGAAGAACTGTGACCAAGGCAGAAGGACACAGACTCACCCAAGACACTAAAATGTGCCCATGCTCTCTGCACTCACTAGACAGCAGAGGAGTTCTGTAACACAAACCAAACAACTTATTAACCCACAGCTTTTATGTCTACCAAAAGTTGGAGCTACTTCTACTGCAATTCAAAATGTAAGTGTTGAACTCATTCCAGTCTTTCACTGATGTGCTGCAGTAAATCGAGAGAGAAGAAGAAGAAAAGCAAAACTAGCAATATCAGAATTTTCCACTATTTTTCTGACAGCCCCAGAACCAAAAGCCAATGTGTGTTTTGGCAGAGTAAAACTTTCAGGCTGACGGGAATTGGGATTATTCTGGTTTATATCAGCTACTGGCCTGACCCAGGGCCTTTGGCACTGCCCTCCAAGGGCTGGGTTTGGAGAGCAGCCCCCATCCCACTGCCCCGTGCTGCGGAGCGCTCTGGGATGGAAAGCGGGGCTGGAGGCTCCACACGCTGACACAAATCGAGGCAGTGTGCCATAAGGCTTTTTATATCTCCTCTCTCAGCCTCACAGAAGGCAATAGGCAGCCTTTTTCTCTTCAGTAAAAATCTGCCTTTATGCATTGCTCATATTCAGCTCACAATCAGATGCTATGCAGATCAGTGCCCAAAATATCAATCCAGCCAAATGTTTGCCAGAGCTTTAGGGAAACCTTACGGTCTCAGAACTATTTGCATTCTGAGTTGAATGTGCTTTAATTTCTATCTACTAGCATCTGCTATTGTTTTCACAATCTTTGAGATGGGTTACTTGGATTATTAGCAAGTAACAACTGTGATTTCACTCTTTTTTTCCACTTTTCCCTCCCCCAGTGTGGAAAGGCAGCAGACTTTGTATGAAACCCTGCTACAAATCAGTCCATCTGAATGCTCATTGCATTTGACATTCAGGTTTTTTAGTTTGAGGTTTGCTTTCTAGTGTCCACCCATGCCTCAGAACAATATACTCTAAGTGCCACAGAGGTAATACCTCTTAAATTCTGTTCCAGTTGTATTTGATCTTAGCCTGTGTTGACACCTTTCCTTCCCAGACTGTGTTCACATCCTTAGTCACTTACTGCCTTTTCTTCCCAGCCAACAAGCACATTATTCTCTAAAAAAATTTCACTGATATAGCCTCCTTGCTCTACAACTTTTATTCCCCAAGCTTTTCATTAGCAGATGCCAATTTCTCCTATTTAACAACTGGCACCAGAGAAATTGCTGGATTTTCTCTTTTTCTTTCCAGACCTGTACTCGAGATCTTCCTGGGCAGACCAAGCTGGGAAAAGAGGTGATAGCAAAAACAGTCACGGGGAATTGCATTCAGCTACGAAAGCAGCAGGCAACAGCTGTGGTCCTTGAACAACAAAAAGCTTAGAACATTCACCTTTTTAATTTATCTAATAAAAATGGATGATGCTGGTGTGGGATGGATTCTAGCTGCTTTCGGCTGGTGTTTGGATGAGCAACAACTCAAAGATCCTCAGGAGTCCTCGCTTAAGAGAGTGCTGATTCTCCCTCTGGTTTGCTTTCCAATACTTGGGAAGCACTAATGAGTGTTTTAAATCAAAGAGCATCTCAAATATTAATGATGTTTCAATGCGGCTCCTATTTAACGTAAAGCAGCACATAGCGCTTTTCAGCTGATTCCATTTTTTTAAATAGATTTTGCTCTCTAACTGGCATTAGCAGGAGACCTCCGAGTGGCATTAACATATTAAGGGCGCTTAGTTCCCTGCCTGCCTGCATCCCAGCCACCCAATGAGTAACAGTTATGGCTGAGCTCGTGGAAATTCCTTTCAGGAGCAGATTCATATGCAAACACCTTTTACGCCCTTTGGTTTCGCACATCTTTGTATTTTATATTTTTATAGGGTTTGGCTGTCGGAAGAGACATATCACGTCACATTGTTTATATATAACACCATTACAAAGACTTGATGTTTAGCTGCAGTTCACTAGGCCTGTTTTCCTTTTGGGGGGTAGTTTGTGCCAAAATGAGAGGAAATAGCATTTCCTCTGAGAGTAATGAGCAGCTGGTGCTTTTGCCCTGGTGTTTATGGGATGTAATAGGCACAGTGGCACATTTGGAACTGGTTGGAGAGAAAACTAAAAGCTGCTTTCTTTTATCTTTATCACCCCCTCTCCCAAGAAGGCTTTTCAGATTCTATGGTTTATACCAATTTTAGAAAAGGCAATAAAAATAAAGCTGCAGCACTTTGCCACAATCTAGTCAGATATTACAATGTACACTTTGCAAAGATGGACTGTTTTTATCTACTGGAACCAGAAAAACTAAGACAATAAAATATTTTTAAAACTTCTCCAAATAGCTCTTGGATGAATTAAAGCAAAGGGTTTACATCTGGAAATCATATTTGGAGAAGAATCAGTGAAATTGCCAAAACCTGTACATCTGCTCTCCTGGCCACTGTCTGACCTTAACTTGCATATTCATGGCTGACATTCTCATACCAAGAAACTTTAAGCCAGTTTCAGGACAACACTAGAAGAACATTAAAAGTACCTATTTCTCCTACATTGCATTTACCAGTTCTTCAACCAGTGTAAATTGGTAGAGCTCCATTAACTGTGATAGTGCTATGCAACTCTGAAAACAATACAAACCCATTGAAACAGAACCAGGATCTGCTCCTTTATTCACAGCACTTCAGACTGACTGATTAGACCATTATGGATTGTGAATAGGGGTGGCAAACACTGTTCCACAGATAATGTCCTCTTCATCAGCCATACTAATTGGTATTTGTGGTGATCTCATAAACACTGCATAAACTAATGATCCGCACTTGATAGCATTTCAGTAGCCAAAAAGTAGTTGTTTGTGTTGGTATAATGCAATGAAACAGATAATTATCTACACTTCTGGTAACAGTGCTCTTTATGTGGATCACCATTAATCCAAAGACTTATATCATTCTCAAGTAGTGATGTCACACTAGTGATTTTAGCAATGAGGTTATGGGCAAGCAAGGAGCAATACTCTTGCAAGAAGGTTACATAAAGAGACTTTAAAAGGGTGCTACTTAGGTATTATTCGGCTGATAAGTCTAAACACATGCTTATGGAACTATCTTTTTAAACAGCTCAAGGCCACATTAGGATTTAAAACTGGTTATTTACTCAGCATTGCCTAAAATTTGCCTCGTAAATACAGATTTAAGCAGCTTATTTGGTTAACTTTAGTTTTTCTCAAATTACAACCTTCACAAAAGTAAGTTAGAACTAGGATATGGGTCTAGGGCACTCAGATGTGAATTTAAAATCCTACTGTAAGAACCTAGTTTGAAAAAACAAAGTGATGTTTCTCAGGGGAAATACATCATGGTCAGAACTGTGATCATGGGACCCTCCAGATGGGTTACAGCTCCTCTGGATGTTTGCAGCATCCATGAGACAAGAAAATTCTACACAAGGCAGAACGTTATTTATTTGGGTCATATTAAACTCTGACAGGCATTAAATCTGGTTTCAGGCTGTGCTGCCAGCTGAAGGTTCAGACTGAGCATACTGGATTCAAGACATATGAAACATTTTAGACACAGTCCAACACAGCATTGTTGCTTCTAAAATGAAAGAGATTATGTGAGGAGGTACCTTGGACATGCCATGGAGCATCAAACTGCTTTATCAGTGACACACAAGAGAAGAACTCCCCACTGTAGCTTGGACCCCTGTCAGCCTCATCACAGGCCAGCTCAGTTAGCTCACAAGGCACTACTGGTATTTTCCTCACATTTCCTTACCTTTCTCACACATTCCTCTTCTGGACAAAGTCCTCAGGGTAAACTACCTGACCATGAAATAGCGCTGCCCTTTTTCCTTTCTTTTTCATGCTGCTCTGACACCAAACATCCTGTATTATCCTGTATAATATATTATTATTATTAAAAATTACTCTGACTTGCCTTCCCGTCTTGCTGTCACCAAAACCCTTCTTGGACATCTGCTTAGCCTCATTTTCCATTTACCTTGGCTCTTTCATTGCAGGGTGTGACAGTCTGCCTTCAAAAAGCTCTGCAGCTGAAGGGCTGTGGGAAAAACTTCCTCATTCAATGCAGGAAGAATATGCAGAGCCATATTTACAGCCAGATATCTCAACTATATTCTGATGCCTGGGAATATATTGTGCCCAGTTTGCTGAAAAGAGAATTTATCTTGCTTACCAGCATGAGACTGAGTACATTACAACCTTTCTTTTCCTTTTTTCTTTCCTTTGCATTTGAATGTTTTAAGTAAACTAAAATAAGATTCAAATTAAGCCTGGGTCACGAAACCAAATCCTGAAAAATTCTGCATATGCAAAACTGGGTCCATTTTGAAATCATCTGCTATTTTAAAATTCACTTTAGGAGCAATCTGGTCCTAAAGATTCCTCCAAAGAAAAAGGGGCTAGAGGATCATTTGCATTTTTTTGTCTGAGTTATGTGTTATTCACAAATTTCCAGAAGAGGCCAGGTGTGCTCCAGCCTGATCTTTTCTACTTTCCACTGTTCTAGGGGCAAAACAGCTCCAGAGCTTTTCCTCCTTGCAGCAAGAAATGTATCTTCGGAAAAGCATCCCGGAGAAAAATGCAACACATAAGGCTTCCAGTCCCCAGACTGCGTGGTTAAATAGCGTTTAGGAATCAAAACAGACAAGCAACTAGTACGAACATTTGTACAATCCCTCCGAGACTGCAGAGAGGTTTTCTAACATTAGCAACCTCCTTAGGAGAGTTTCTGCTTCATAAATGCTTTTCACACAATTCTGCCCCTTCCCTCAAGCTCTTTCCATTTAGTGAGTCCTTGTTCTCTTGTTCAGAAGCTCAACAATGGTCACAAGGTTTGTGTTACCTGACACAGGACTAAGAGCCTGTGACAGCAGATTTAAAAGTGTTGGAATTCATACTAAATATTATTCAGTTGAGCTGATGGGAACTGTCAAATTCCCACTTCTTGTCATTAAAATCTACACCTTATAGCATAATCTGTGGATTGGGGTTTCTTGCTCCACCCCATTATTGTCCATGTTTGACATAGCTTCAGTGGGGTGAGATGGGAAAGGGGCATATTAAGCTACTGATAAAACTACTGTGCAAATCTTGCCCCCAGTAACCTCTTCCAATTTTCCCTGCTCAGGAAACAGATTATTGACACCTTACAGCAAAGACATAGGAATTCATCTTCTTGTTGGAATGAAATATGGCACACCTCAAAATCTCTGCCACCTTGTTCCATTTAAGGTAGAATTTCTTTTATTGTATAAAATCTGGAGCTATATTTTACATATAATAAATCATCTTGACCTGCTGCATCAACCACCCAGCAGGTGGAAGATCCAGCAGGTTCTCCTGGGAGAACTTAGCACATGCCTCAGTATTCTCATCAGTAGAGCATGGTCAATTTGAGCTCTGGACCCAGGATTAAAATGTGCAGCCATATTTCAAGCTCCAGCTTTGGGCTGCCCTGGCCCCTGTGCCTGCTCTGCTGCAGTCCCCTCTCTGGTTCAGACCAGCTGCCGAGTCTTTCCCTGCTTATTTCACAGAGACTCTCCCATGTCTTACAGAAAGCATTGAGAAAACTCATTTTCAGCCTGGTAAGGTGTTGATCCTGCCTACCTTTTGTGTGTCTTCTCCAGTCAGTAAATGTTTTATACTTCTGGGTTGTGCTTATCCTGATAGTGGAGTCTCCACACTCATGGAAAAGTGTTTTCAAAGCAACCACCAGAGGAGGGTTACACAGCCAGCAGATTGTTGTGAGGTGCACATTAGATTTGTCCCAAAACCCCAGTAGACATTTCAGCTACCTGGGACTAGTGGAATACAGGAGCATCTCACCAGCCTGGCCACAGCCTTGCTGAAACAGCTGAAGAGGAAGGCGCATAAGCTAAAGTTGTTCAAAAGTTGATCTTTTACTTGCTGTGTGGTGAGACCTATGAAAGACCTGCCACTGTGGTGTATATGGAAAGGCTACCCTGACAGAAGCTGTGTTTATTATATCCAAAGTTCTCCAAATGGCTGGCATGAGGGGCTGCAGCCCCACAGCACAGGTCTCTGTCCTCAGCAACATTTGGGTTACAGTCTGTACTGGCTGTACTTATGGTTTCACATACAATGTCAAACGAGTCCCTGTAACATCCCAAAAGGCACATGCTTACCAGCTCATTCCTGTTTCATTTCTACTCTTTTTAAAACCAAAAATAACCTTTCCCCTGATTCACCAGCCATAAACCCACTGGAATATTCTGCAGTGAGTCAATCAGTTTGTCATGCCAGGATCAGTAAAAAGTGATATTTTATAATTACACGTAAAAGGACTGGAATGATCTTTTGCATCTTTATTTACTTCTATTCGAAAATGTCTTGGCAGACTTAGCCATTAACATTTTCTGCTTTCTCAAGGAAAAGATAATTTATCCTCTTAAGGATATTAGACTCCTGTGTATTGTTTTTCCCCATTTGGTATCCTTGATTCCCCCTTCTGAACACTTGAGTGCTTGCAATCAGCACACAATGACACTTACTAATAACAACTGAACTACAACACCCCCCATAATGTTGTTGTAATACCATATATAACACCATATAACACCAGCAATGTGGAGCAGCTTCACTGTGCAGAGATTCAAGTCTCTCCATACCTACATCTGTTTTCTTTTCCCTCTGGTACATCTGCTGTGGAGCGTGACCCCTGCTGAGCACAATGAGACCCAAAATCATGTCTTTTGCTGTTGTTCTGAGCCCCAATTCAAATTCTGGTGCTTGGCTTTAATTTCTCAGAAACTGACAGATGCTGGATCAACACAACGGCGTGCAGAAAGCTGCATGTCATGTTCTGCTGTCTTTGTTATGCTTATTATGTTCTCCTGGAGGTGGCCAACAAACAAATCCTGTAGCACACCTTCTTGTTACATTATATGCCACATTACCAGCAACAAGAGAAATATACGAGGCACATATGGGAAAAGGGAAAAGAAATGTTAGATGGCTAATCTGTATAACAGACCTCTAAATTTCACTGCTGCTTTACTTGCTTCAGTCAGCAACAGACAGAAAAATATTCACTGATGAAATGATCCTTTTTTTTCTTCCTGCTATATTTCGTCCTTATTAGTAACAGATATATACATAAATATAGTCACAGACCAGAGCAGCTGCTTCATCAGCTACAAGACTGCAAGTCTTGGGCACTCCTGGGTTCTCTGAGCTGTGCAAATCCTTCTTCTCTGCACCTTCCAGAGCACAAGAAAGTCCAAGTAAATTTAACTTGTAGCCCTCTCTTTCCCCAGGAGGAAGAAGAGAAATATAGAAATCCTTACCCCTCAGAGAGAGGATATCTTACATTCATCCTAATTCTTTTTTTTCTCCATTTAATTCTACAAGTCTGCTCAATAAGCCTTGAAGCCTTCTGTTGCCATCATCCTTTGAGAGCTCTGTAGGCCATTCCATAAGAGACCACTGCCGCAATCCTTAGCATCCTTCTTTCTCTTCACTGTTGTTTATGAGCAGCTGATCAACTTCTCTATAGCCAAAAGTGAAAGAAATCTATTCCTGTGTCTGGGAAAAATAAGAATTATAAACATCTGCATGCATGTTCCTTCAGACAGGCACTGTCCACCAGCGTTAGAGATATATTAGTGTGCTAAACAAAACTTAACACCCAGAATGACTGTGCCATATATCTCCAGAGAGATGCAACAGATGTTGAACAAGTACTGGACCTTCCAAGCCATGCACCTGAAGGGTAATCCTAAGTGATGTTGTCTACTGGTGCCCCCTGGGCACAGAGGTAGCTGAGCACTTTATCAAGACAAGCACTCCAGGCACCTCAGACCTTCACTCTTTTATTAGCGGGGTTTGAATTCCTGAGGCTGAGGAGCAGAACAAGTCCTCCCCGAGCCCCATTCTATGCCCCATTCACCAGATCTCAATCCTTCCTTGCTTAATAGGAAACTTTGTTTTTTGGGTAGGTTTTCTTCCTAAAGGACAGGCTGGGGGAAAGACCAGGTGCAAGCCCAGGTCTTTGGCATATTTAGCTAAATGTCTTTCATAAGAACAACTTTATATTGTTAAAAGTATAACTAACAGTAATCATCTTATGTGCAATGTGCAATCACATTATACGCAATGAAAAACTATGCTAAGGTCATGTGTAAGGGTTATTCAGTTTATTTAAAAAAAAAAAGAAAAAATCCATTAATAATAGTAATAAAGGTTTTGTGCTCTTTATTTTCTAAAGAGTTTGATTAGCTGACTTTTTTTTCCAAGCTTTTTAAATGAGAATTCTTACTTTTCTTGTGTGTTAACTTTCCCCATTTTTTCTCTACTCCACCCTCTCCTCCCAATATTCTTTGCTTCCAAAGACGTTTAGAACTAAAGAAATAAATCTAACTGTTTTTCTTTGGGGAAAGAAAAATTTGGGGGGAAAATTGTATTGAGGTGATTTTTGATTATAAATTTTCAAAATGTTTTGACAGCTCTATTTTTATTTATGTAGCATGTGATAGATTTATGATCTTTTGAATGCTCTTTTACATTCTAAGCATTCTGGGGGGGAATGCCCATACAGCATGCTTGTGTTTCAACCACTGCTATATCCACAGGGGACAGAGCAGCCCAACACACAGCTCTGCAGCGGTAAACAAATGAAAGCCCAACTGTGTTTCTCTGTAATATTTCATCCGTCAGAAAATCACATATGAAAATACAATGATTAGGAAACTAGCATGTTCCTGGATTACTAGGCTAACACAAGCTCATCCCAGCAGCTTTCATATCTACAAGGCACTGATAAGTTATCAAAAGAGCACCAGGAAAGCAGCTCAGCACCATGCAAAGCAAACTTCCAGACTGCACTTCTGCCCACTGTTCTGCAAAGACCATGTGTTATACCCAACCCTTTTTCTCTAATTGGTTTAGATTTGACCATAATATTTTTATGATGTGGGATTTGGCAACATTGGTTAAGCAGCCCCAAGTCTTGCTGACAGTTGTCCCAATACTTGCTAACACTTGCAAGAAACTACGTGCAAACATGATAGAGTAAAACTGAGGCTTTGTTAATGCTAAACATAGCCAGGTGTTTCAAAGTACTTTAGGGGGTACAATGCATAATTAGAAATAAGGGTTGGTAATTCATCTCTGTTTCTATGTCCTAGGACATGACATCATTTATTCTAGACAGGCTTTCCATTTCTGTATATTTGTTCCTTTCTCATCTAAAATAAAATTACTGGCAAATAATCATATCTGAGCAACTGATAGGTTCCCACTGACAAATTACAGTGTTATGCTGACACATTGTAAAGCATTATTTACCGGACAAAGGAGAGTTTGGAAATTTGGTGGTACTCAGGCAGAGGCTAAAGGCAGTCATTGTCAGCCACTGTAGCAGACAGCCTGGTTTTCTGAGACATCACAGCTTTGGGAGCTATTTAGACTCATTTATATTGTGTGCAAAATAAATATCATCTGTGTGAATGGTGAGTGTGAAATGTTAGAGATTTACACCTACTTCATATTTATGCTGTACTCCTTAAAGTAATTATAGAGACCAACAAAACTGGCTAGACATTATTCTTATGGTTAGCATTTGTAGAGGAAGCCTTGAAGCTTGAATTCCCCTTGCTTTCACAACCACTGAAAAGGAATTCAAAGCAAAAATAAAATACTGCCAATGTCATCTGAAACTGATGCAAGAGACAACTTTGCTCTGATGTAAATGAGATTAAGCTCAAAGGAGTAGACAACTCACAGAGAATTTACAGATCTCACCTGTTTTCTTCTTTTTATTTCTGAAAATGAGGTTGCAGTGGTAACTGAGGCTACAGCAGTCTCAGAGCTTTCCCTTTAGCCCCTGTATGTACATAATTGTTAACAGCTCTGCGTCAGCTTCTCTCCATGAGAGTTACAAAGGAAATTGCAGAGTTCCACCCTCAGACCTGCTCTTGCACTGATTTCAGACAGTAAGGTCTCAAATGTGCTTCAACTCTCCCTTCTGCAGCCACAGATTTCATGACTGATCCCGTCACCTACTTAATGTCCAAAGTCCAAATTAAAAGGAAAATGTTTGGACCAGCAAATCCAACTTACGTGCCCTAATACATTCCAGTTCAGTTAATTACTTTAATCTTGATCTGATCATCGTCCTCCACCTGTAGCCATCCATCCACTAGTCACCTAAAACAGAGATAAATCCATTTCTCTTTCAAGCTGAGTTTTCCGATCCTTTAATTGGTGTCCAATTTAGGTCACAGAAAACAGGGAGGATAATGAATAAATCATTATTCTTCCTCCATGCTTCGTCTGGCGTTCCCTGCTGGTGACTTTTCCTTCAGTGTACTATTGGAGCATGTACTTGGACACTGTGTTGATGTCAGACAGCCTGCATGTGCTGAAGCTAGCGTGTGTGTAGCATGTTGTCACCAAAGCAACATCTGTCTAATGACTCAGAGTAAAAGTGGTTCTGTTTGTTCTGTGTCAAAAAGAGAGAAATGCTACTTTGATGTTCTAGCGTGCATCCAACTACCAGACATATGCACAATAGAGACAGCAGCAAGCAGCAGAGTCTGGTTTCACCCCACACACTTTAGGTATTTTCCAAGGTTACAAAAAAAAAAATCCCAAAACCAAAAAAAAAAATCAAAACCAAAAAATCCCACTTTAATTCTCTAGACAGTGAACTGCCTGACAGTGGCACTTCTAAAGACAAAACAAAAAAACCAGTCCTCCCCCTTTCTTCAAAGCACAGACCACCCATATATTATATCATCTAATCTTGCCAAAAATGATGATGGCAGGATCTGCCCATTTACGCACAGGAAGCAAACTATTGACATTTGTCCTTTCTAAACACATGATTTTCAAATTATCACAAGTGAGATTTTCATAATATAAAGCAAAACAATCAGCAGATTGCTAAGAGCTACAAGAGGATTTTATTTTTGCTGCCTGAAAGTTCTTCAGATGGCATTCACAGCCGACTAGTGAAATCACTATTCTCGGTTGCCAGCTTCACACACTTTTAAGAAACAATTTTCTGCAGCTGGTTGCACATGGCATTCTTTGAAAATTAGGAGCCTTTCAGGTGTTTCAACATGAGCCTCCAGAGACTGAAGCATCAAATTATATTTGTCACTCTACAAAGTGTAGACCTAAAGGTCCAGCTAAAGGCATCCATGATCCAGATGAGCTGCAAAGCTCCTGCCATTCATTCTGGGCAGCAGCAGGCCTGGGATGCTGGAGAATGAGGGGACTCGGAAGCAGAAGACAGAGTGAATACTTTTGGGTCCATGCCCAAGTAGATTAGGGGAAATAAGAGCCTCCTGCTACTTAAGCATGGAGATGCAGCTTCCAGGGAGGAGACAGGATCTGCCAGGAGCAAAGCTTGCCAAAGATGGTTTCTAACAGCCAGCTCAGAAATCATCTTGTGATTTTAACAACCAGTTTTGCTGAAATGTGCTCCAACAGAGTCCTGCAGCTAGTTATGTTATAATGGAAAGGGCCTGTAGCCAGTTTGTAATCCAACTGCCTAAGAAGAGCAGGAAATTAGAGGGGAGACTGCCATTACGACCAATGTGCCAGCTCAGACTCACCACTCATGAAGGCAGAGCTCAGAGGCACAAACTTCAGATGAAGCAGCAGACAAGGTCTCCTACCACAGAGAGGTGCAGTTCAGCAACAGGCAAAATCTAACCCTCCAGATTGCCAAGTCAGCTAAATTAAAATGTCATCCTCGTGCAATAGAGTATTACTGCAGTCAGAGTCTGCTCATCATCTCTATGAAGAGTTTTTACTGCTGTTTGTGCAATAACATCCCATCTTGAAATGGTGTTTGTTAAACTTGCACCATATTTCATTAACTCCTGCCATTTCCCATCACAATCTCTTTGAATTGCTGAATGTTATTCAATTCAGTTACTAGCTGGATTTCTTCCAGAGCTGTATGGCTCTGAGAACAGCACACAAAATAACAACATTGGCTTGTATTGTTTTCAACAGCTCCCTTTGTTGTTTTCTGATGATGATAAATGTGTGGTGAAATAACTGAGAATGTAATCAACACTGCTGATTTTGCATTCACCTATATTACAGTCTATTATATCTTTTGCAGTTTTAGTAGTCTGTGACCTTTTATATTCTTAACACTGCAGTTGTTGCTATTATAAGGATAATTTTTTTCCTTACCAAAACCCAAGTGAAACTAGAAAACTTCTGTGGAAGTCTCTAGTGGAACACAGAACAAAAAATTAGCCCCAATTTTTCTCCAAAATTTTTAACAGTTCCTAAAAAGCACCAAAGAGGTGAAAGGCAAGATAAAAAGATAATGTACTCTGCTACTTTCCACTGTGAAGGATTGATTTCTTAGCAGACAAAACAATGTGAACCTTAAAAATTGAAGGTTTCTTTGTATACCTGTAATGTAACTTAGGCTGAGCAACCATAACGGGTCTAGCTTATCACTAGAAGTTTGAAGGAAACTCTCATCACCTGAATGTACACACTGAAGTTTCTGTGTGATTCACCCACACAAGAACACACCCAACAACTTTGCAAGGTCATGATACATAGAACCTGCCAAACAGTTTCCATGAAGTTATCAAAGGGGTTGACACTGCACTAAAATCTCTCTCTGGCTTTAAATGCAGTTAATCGGGATCCTTATATTTATTTCATTAATGTAAGCTGGTGTTTGACAAAACCTTATCCAGTTCTGTAGTAGGAGTAAGACTAAAATCCTGCCCTTAATTTAAGTACATAAATTTGTTTTCAATTTTGTCTCTTCCATTTTCTGCCTGTAGGTTACAGAGTTAAATCTGTTACTGTGAAATTACACCTAGAAACTGAAGTTACAAATTTTAATTTCCAAATTTAATATAAGGATGGGCACTTAAAAACACTCTGTCCAACAGCAGTTTCGGTAGGACTGTGCCACTGAGCCTGTTGTCTGGGGCTGGGTTCTGCACAATGCCATGCTGCAGTAGCGTGGGCTGCAAGGGCTGTATTTTGTAGTAACTTCTCTAGACCAGCTGCAGAGAAAAAATCAGCAATAAAATTCAAATGATGTTTGTCATAAGCTTCTGCTCTTGCATCGCTACATTTGTGTACATGAAATGTAATATACTAGTGAGAATGTCCCCTGACATGGAGCTGATTTTTATATCCTTTAAATTTACCACGAGCTTTACAGATGCTGCAATCTCTTTTATTCCAGTTCTAGCAATTATAACGTAATCTGCGCTAACACTGCAGATTACTAGGGCAATTTTGAAGATAAATGATCACATCTCCATTTCCATCTGCTGGTCCAATCAGAGAAATGGTGAGAATAAAACCTACCCCTCACATTGGTGCATTTGGTGCTTGTCTGGCAGTCTACCTAGACAAACTGTACTGGCCCATGAAGATGGGAAGGAGACACCCAATTCTCCTCCCCCTTAAGTCTCCATTTTCCAACTATGCAAAGGTTCAAGCATTAATCTTTCTCTCAGTGGGCATGCTCCAGGATGTGAGTGATGTATAGTTCTTTGTGTTCAATAGAAGGTTTTTCTAGATGTACACATGTGCATGTAGAGGTACACATTTCTGTCCCTACAGCTGCCGTAAGGACAAGCTCTGGTCAGAGTCCTTAGCCAAGCCACAGCCAGTCCTTCTCATCTGAGCACAGTGACACAACCAGGACACTTCTGTTCATCAGGTTTTGTTGGTCTAAACTAGAGCCAGGTACCAGTTTGCAATAGATGGGCACAGATTAAAAAAAAAAAAAAAAAAACCTTCAGAAGATGCTTAGATGTCAATTGATTTTAGAGCACAAACTAAACAGCCGAAACAAAACAAACACTTCTCCCTGACAAAGCAGACAGATATCTCCCTGCTTTCCTCCTCCCCCCATCTCTCTCTCTAAAAAGCCTGTCTGAAGAAGATTTTTCAAGAAAATTAGGTTTGCAAATTTCCTGAATATAATGGTATCAGGTCGTGCTTAACTGCTCAGACATTTCATATATTGTCAGGTACAAGGTTTCATACACTTGGAATGTGTTTCAATTCAATGATTAGAAAACAAAAATATTTGGGGGATAGGAAACTAGAAGAACAATGCAACTGTATTTTCAAGGGAGTTATTTGCAGCACATTTCTACTAGTAATTATTTTTTGTTCTGGTTTGCAGCGCTTCTGCTTCTGGCATCTCATCTCCTTCACAGCAGCCAGCAATTGAATTAGAATCGTTGCTGAACAGCAAGAAAATCTGTCATAGAAGTCATGTTGACAGACAACTTTGTTCTCTTCTCCTTGCTATTTTCACTTTATTGTATTTACATCTGAAAGTCCACACCTACAAGTGAGCAGAAACAGACACAAATCATATTTGTCTAGGCTTTTCCTCCTTTGTCCTGCTTTTGTCTTTAACAGAGCTCGCACTCAGCCGCTCGTGTCGGGGGGAGATAACCAGCCAATCTTTACTACCCACGGTGCCTGGCAGCACGTTCAATCCCACCTTTTCTCCTGCACACTGTGGTAAAGGTGCCTGTCTCCCATTATCATCCTGAATGACTAACAGGAGTAAAAGGGGATCGAATTCTTCCTCTATAAATTCTGGATGTCACTGGTTTTTTGTATGGCACTGTGCTTCTCAGCGTGACGTCACAGCGCCAACAGCACCTGGCCCTTGGGCCCAACACGTAAAGGCCAATACAACAGAATTGCCTTTCTCACAAACCACTGCAGATTATGTGTGGTGGGGGTTTGGGTTGTGTTTTGGTGGGAGTTTTTTCCTCCTTGGACAAGGCTGATGTCTTACTACATAACTCATGGTTTATAGGCTGAGCCCCACAGGCCCTGAGACCTGTGTACTGCTGACTGACAACAAAAGCTGATAAAAATGGGTTCCACCTCCATGACACTGCATTCTCTAAGGTTATAAAAAACCTTGAAAATTCTAAGAGTGAGAGAAATTACAACTGAAGTAGTGAAATAAGTGCATCTCCTCCGCTTTTAAGCTACAAAATATAAATATCACCAAAGATTGCTTCCAGAAAGATACATCCTTCAGAAGACAGTTGGCAGAAGAAAACTGCACACAGCAAACTTGATGCAACTCATATCTTCCAGAGACAGAATACTTCTAGATAAAACATCTCTCTCAAAAAGTAAAGAGGCAAAAATTCTGCTAAGAGGTGTTTCTGCAGAAATTGACACATGCTCTTTGCTCTGTAAGGCACGTGTGTGAGGGACCACTCAGCAACCTCACTGGCTGAAGCCAACCTGTAACTAATTCACCAATATTTTTGAGCCTGTGGCACCTCAGATAGAAACACTGCTGTGGAACGAGCTACATATCCTCCTGCAGCAAAAATGGGTCTGGCTCACAGTAATAACATTCCATAGGTTCTTCCAGGGAAGCAAATCTGTGAGGGCTGGTGCCTTGCTCTGCTGTGCAGTGTGATACAGATCAGAGGGTGGCCCCAACTTCCCAGCCCTGCATTTGTGAGCAATGCAGGGCTGTACTGACAGAGGCAGGAATGAACTCAGCTGTCACTGCTGCCAATGGATGAACACAACCATGCCAAAATTCCACCAGTGTGTTGTGGCTGCCTTGGGGAAGTTGCCATCCCCTTTCTGAGTCTTGCCCAGAATAAAAAACATTTCCATGTATTTATGTTAAGAAAGGAAGGAGCACAACATACTTCCTGTTCTTACGCACCCATAGAAACCACTTCACATCTAAACCTGGTTCATTAAATGAAACAGTAAGATATCTGAAAGTCAGACCAAAATGCTAAAAAGCTTGTGTAGCCAAATAAGACCAGACAGTCACAGTGAGTGAAGCCCATCCTCATGCATCTATGGTAACAAGTCTATGACAAGTTCATTCAGATTGTCTTTTTCTGCAGCATCCCACATCTTTCAGCTCTCTGAATTGTTTGCACAAGCTTTGCAGACACAGAACCTGAACAGTACCACCAAAAGCAAATATTTGTCCTTGAAGCAAAAGCTACAGTCTCTGCCTCCAGAATAAACTTTACCATTTTCAGATATTTGTGATAATTTTGCCATCATGTTTACATTTGTGTAGTCAGAAGTCAAAAAAAGATATAAAAGATGACAGTCAAACACAACACATAATTTATCCTCTTGCATGAACACAATGAAAGACCAGACCCTGAAAACTGGAAAATTCTATTTGATATTTCACTCCTTTGTGCAGCCTGTGTTCTCTACTAAGTAAAAAGTAAAATTCATTGTGGAGGGAAGTAGTTTTTTCCTTGAGGACAAGTACTCAAATGCAGGTACATTTTCTTTCTTGTGACAGTGACAGCTCCTCAAACACCCTGACTACATTTTCTTTGAATAGATGTAGTTTTTACATACTCCCATGGTATAAGATTTATCAGGCCTGTTACCAACACAGCTACTGTTATCATGGGTAGCTTTACACTAAATTGCAGCACGAAGATAACCACTAGTCATCTGCAGGACAGATAACATGGAGAAAGGAGTGACATGGCCTTTGAGTATGTGGCCTAGCTTGATCACATTAATGTCCACTGTTAGGATCATATTTAAAGCCATAGCTCTCTGATAACCAGAATTTTTCTTTCCTGATTCATGTGCTTTAAAGTGAGGCAGTGTTTGCAGTGTCCACTTACACTTATCTGTGCATACAGGTCACCCCAAGTTAAGCAAAACAAGACACATACATAACTTCATGCATGTGTACAAATAGTCTAGGTTGCACAGAAGTGATTTTAAAGAAACTGTATGTTTTGGTGTGAAACTGTTTTGCAACAACAAAACTGAAATAGTGTGTTGTCCCTCAACAAAATGCTTGGCATGAAGAGTGGTTGTAGAAAGCCATGTTGATAATTAATTTAGTGTCTGATAAAAGTGAAATTATGAATAATTGTATTCACTGAAATCTCAACAAGAATGGAGTGAAAACGTTTTTTGCTTTTCAAACAACCTTAACATTCAGGTCACATGTAAAAATAAAAAGGGTTTGTATATATGCATGGGTGCCTACCATCACTTGAAATGTTATTGCTATGAGGAGAAATTATCTATTACTACAGAAAATAAATCTCATTACCTTGTCAAAGCCTTTCAGCTGGATGTTTCTACCTTGTAACTTCACAAATGACTATGTGGAAGAAGAAATATCATTCATCTCTAAATCCCAAGACATCAGTATGCCACACAAATTTTAATAATACTAAAGTGATCTGTCCTTTTCCCTTTTAAATCACAACATTGAAAAGTATTGCCAGATGACTATTAAAGAAGGTTGCATTCACATGCCATTTTTTCCATTTGGTTTCGTTTAACACATGTCCATGTCTTTAAAAGGCAGAGAAAGCACTGCTGAGGAATAGCTGGCCCATGGGACTGGAAAGGTGATCTGAAGGTTTCCCTGCTGGGTCACTCGCTGAGTATCCGGCTTACACCTCTGGCTGACAGTAAATTAAAATTACTGCCATTTGGCAGGTGTGCAACAGCCTATGTAAAATGAGTTTTTGTGTCCAGCACTGCTGGTGGTGGGCAGGTGTCTGCACACACAGCACACTCAGCCCAGGCTCCCCTCAGGAGAGAGCTCAGCAATGGCCTGGACACGGAGCACGGGCTGCTCTGTCCCTCTTACAGGTGGTCCATCCATTTCACAAGGACCTCACTCCATATGTGGTACTCCTAAACAAGTATTTCCACTTTCCCTGACAGCAGCTGGCTATGTGCTATCAAGAGTATAGTATCTGAATTAAAAAAAAAAATAATAAAATTGCATAAATATTACACATCATCCTGATAATCTTAACATAGGAATATGTATAAAAAACCTAGATAGGTAATTAATTGTGGGAGACCATTGTGCTTGGTTTCTTTCAGTACTGGAGTGGCAAACAGCTCCTCACTGTAAGGAGCCCAGAGACAGCTTTTTCCATGCTCCCTGTGGGAAGCTGGATGCCTTCAAAGGAGTCAGAAGGAAAAAACGTGGGAGGCATTCTGGCTCTGCTCTCTCTCTGCTGTGGCCAGCAGCACCAGGAGGACTTGTTTGTAAGAAAAGGAAAGTAGTCCCAAAGTGATCAGGTGAAACACTGCACAAAAATGCAACTGAAAAAAGATCAGTTAGAAAAAGGAAAACTGTTGACTTCTTCAAATTCCCAGAAAACTATACCTGATCTTATTACATCCTTGGAGAAATAAATGATGTTTCTTCACTTGAAACTATTTGCTTTATCCCCATTTACGTTTATTAGAAATATAGAATGCATTTACCTAAATGTAAGACCCAGGGGATATGAAATCACCACAAAATAAGACATTTTCTACAAACTCAGTGCTGACATTACGAAAAAGACTGTGAGAGAAATCTGGAGAAGTAAATATGGATAATGGTACCACTTTTAGGTGCATGCGAAAATAAAGATTAAAAAAGGAAATCAAACTAATGCTTCAGAAAAAATCTAAACTGGAAAATATTTCACATTGGGCAGGTCACTGGCAGTTATTGAGACAGAGTCTAGAAAGGACAGAAAACATTGGCATAGAAACTGCTTTCATTAAATTGTCATAAAGTAGGGAAAAAATAACACCTGCATGATGCCAAAATGACATGCCTTTTTTGACTTGAAGTATTTTGTTCCAAGACTGTTCTTATATTTGCGGGGGCGGGGGGGGGGGTCACCTTCCTTTGGTTTATAATAATCAAATACAACAACCACTTTAAGATTCAAATTAAACAAAGAGCCCAATCAGCCTACAGCAGTCAGAATTTAAGGAGCTTCTCTCACCTTCGAAACATCTCTGCCTTGCTCAAAGTAATTACCTGATTATTTAGAACATAAGTAAATTCTTATAGAGAAGTCATATGTTTGCACACATGTCATTTCTAAAAAATTACAGGTGCAGGACTATAGAGGATAATAGAGGTTTATTTGTCCTGTCCACTGTGTCAATGCCTATTTTTTTTAAATTATAGTCTTGCTAGAATTTCTAAACATATCTCTTGCTTTTCTAGCTTGTTCTTTCTTAAAAGTATTTTCTTCCTGCATTTTTACGCTTTCACACTTTTGCAGCGTGCAAGGGAGATAAGCAAGGTCAATTGCTGTGTTGAAAGTTTCAACAATCTTACTCTCCAAAGCAGCATCTTTCTTAAACTCTAATCTTTACTGTTCCACTACTCAGACAGTTTCCATTGAGCACTACAAGAAGAATTAGGTAATCGTATCTAATTGTGTTTTCCTGACTGTTGTTTAAACAAGGAAAGCCTTTCAGTTGTTGTGGAAAGTATTAAGAGCAGACCTTTGCTGACCTTCTTGAGCCATTGGGGAAAACTTGACATTACACAGAAGCTTACTCAAACAAGCTATAATTAAATTGAGAGTGGAGTGACACCACTTACAAGAGAAAACAAAGTATAGCCATTTAATCCAAAAATTACTTAAGGACTCCTGGGAGCACAAAAGTTTATCTCTACTAAAATAATTATGTTTTGCCATTAGATGAAGGGAGGATACAAATGGAATATGCATGTTCTTTTCAACATCACTACCCTTTGCTGCTCCACCAAAACTGGACGGGGCAATGGAAGGACCTTTCAAACTAATGCTTTGCATTCAATTAGGTAGAAGCATCTGCTTTGCCTTTAAATAATCTGCCAATCATTCCCAAGGTAAAGGACAAATTCTGACCTCTGCTTCCTACCCAAAAGGCCCAAGGACTGACTGAAATACAGAGCCTTGCCCTTCTGATGGGTGCTTTACCTCGGGCTCCCCACATCAGTCTCTATTCCCTTCTTTGTCCATTTCCCCCACTATCTTACTTTCACCTTTCACAAATATTTGTCGTTGGTTTGCATCTGGAGTTAAAATTTACATTGCATAAAAAAAATGCAGGATATCTGTCAAAAATAAAAAGTGTCAAAGCGAGGACTGTCCTGTGTAAAATATTCATCATCTACGATTTTAAAAAACGTTATTTAGAAAATGCCTCACAGTCACCACCTTTTACACAAGTCCTACTTTTAATATTCCCAAAACTCAAATATAAAATTGTTCCCAAAATACATACTGCAATCTGTGTATCCTTTCCAGCTCTCTCTGAAATATTAAATGAAGTATTTCTTGGAATGGAATGGGCATCAAAAATCACATTCAAACAAAACAGTTTGGAAGAAAAATCATTTTAATTTTTATAAAGTCATAATGACAGGATATGAGATGCTTTCAAATTCCTTCAAACCAAACTCCAAGAGAGTAGAATTATTTTAATGCATCCAGAACAATCTTTTCTCTCTCACACTAAAAAACTGCATAGTAACCTAGAAAATCAATAAAAATCCTTTTATGGTGGATCTGTTTGTGGGTGACTCTTTAATGTTATCATTTTGATACACAGTAAGAGCAGAGGGCTAGAGGTAACTCCTCCCCAAAATTATTCTGCTAGTGAACTGGATGGAAGTATTTTCATTGGAATAAAAATTATTCAATTCAGTAGAAAAGGCATCCAGAACAGAGATCCCAAAATTACATCTGCTGTTGAAAAATTCTGTCTCTCAGCATTAGAATATTCACAGGTTTTTATCAGATTCAAGGGAAAAAAGCTGGTAAAGATGATGAAGAAAGTAAGATAACACATAATACATGACCCTTGCATAAACCAGAGGCTGTTAACAGGGTCCACCAGAGATGCAGAACATGACTTCAGGCAGAAGGGAATTGAATCCAGCTTTTCTGTATTCCAGGAAAATGTCCTGACTTACAGTCTTCATAGCCCTGTCACTTATCCAAGCCTTGTCTCTATTTTGTCCCAAGTTAGATTTATTTCTGTTCTTGGGAGCAAAGACTGGCTCTGTAGCAGAACAATTGAATTGAGGTTCCTCCATTGAATAGTGGATTGTTTGGGACATAAACCAGACTAGACACTATCCTAGTAGTTAGACATTCTGGCCTCTGATAATCAAGTTGGAAAAGACTTCAATGTTGTAATCCCACATCCTGACTGAAATTCTGAAGAAATAAGCTTGTCTTAGTTTTTTCATGACATGATTTCCACAGCACTTACTTTATATCCATTCAGTGCAAAAACAAATCGTGAAATCCCAAAATTATTTATGATATCCACAAATTAATTTCACTTGAAATTTCACAGTGTCATAAAAGCCTCTGGAAGCATCTAGAAAGATGTGAGGTATAGAATCAATTCACAAATATACTTTCATTGTGCTCTCAAAATCTCACAGAATTAACTGGTTTTGTACTTTGATGTGGAAATGAGAGGAAAGCTTTTAAGAAACCCAACCTTTACTAAGTTCAGATGAAATCTACTTTCAGTACTAAGGTGCCATTGCCTAAAGAAAGCCAAATTCATTTCCTGATAAACACATTTTAAAGTCTTAAATTTGCTTTTATCCAAAACAATGCAAAAAGCATTTTACTCTCTTTCATATAATGAAAGATTTTTTGGCACATCAGAGAAAAATGCCATAAACATATTCCCTGTCTTGTTCCTTGATTATTTTATTCCCTAAAAAGCATCCAAATACTTAGTCCTCAGTTTAGTAATTTAATAATTTTAAAAAGCATTTATAAAAAATAAAACAACAAATCATAACTGACAAATAAGCCTACCTGACACCCTTTCTGTGAACTAGAAAGGGAGAAGAAAGAATCTTTGTTTCTAAACCACAGATTATTATGTAGATATTTTGTTTGTTGATTGTTTTATAAAAAGTCTGATGGATGAAGATTTTATGTGCCACCTTCGTGTAGAGAAAGAGAATTAAAGATCACAATAAATACCTCTCTTGATATTCTGCCAACAGTCAAATTAAGAAAACAGCTTCAAAGCAGTAAAAGTTGTGGCACAGCTGCCCTTTGCTGTTTTGCTTCATGCCAGAAGATTTGAGAAAACAGGGTAACCTCATTCCAATATCAGTTATACCCAAAAGGAAAGAGGAAACCCAAACCAGGGAAGGGTAAAAACAAACACTCAGCCATGCATTTTCCCTTCTTAATGCCCAACTCTCAGATGCTGCCTGGTGAGTCAAGATGAGTTGATGCAGAGGAGCATCAGCGCCAAGAAACAAGGACCCACAGAGGTGTTGGCCAGCAGAGGGATTTTCCTCACTTGCAGGAATTTCCTACTAGTTTCTGGGGACCTTTTATCTCACCAAACAGCCCACTGGGCCATGCACAGAGCGGGCTTCTAGGGACTGTCACCTGCCCTTTAGCAAAGGGAAACTCTGAGCAGGAGTGGCCAAGTGCTCCTTTCCTGTTCAGGTGGCCCACAGCCCCTGCAGGTTGTATTCATCAGGGACTGACCCCAAACCTCCAGAGCTGCCAACCAAAAAATATTTTGCCATATATTTTGGGTTTTGCTGGGGTATAGGTATGTTTTTTCACCGTAGCTGGTATGGGTGGGTGTTTTGGATTTGTGCTGGAAATGGCATTGGTAATTCAGGGATGTTTTGGTCATTGCTGAGCAGTGATTACACAGAGCCAAGGCCTTTTCTGCTCCACACCCCACCAACCAGGGCAATGGGGCTGCACAAAAAGCTTGGAGGGGACACAGCCAGAATGGCTGACCCCAGCTGATCCAAGGGATATTGCATCCCATATGGCATCGTGGTCAGCATGTGAAGCTGAAGGAAGAAAGAGGAAGGGAAGGACATTTTTAGCTGTGGCATTTTTCTTCACAAGTTACTTTTACTTGTGATAGAGCCCTGATGTCCAAATCCTATCTGGAAAACAAACCAAACCCTCAATGCTTCTGATAAGAAGTAGTATGTTAGAAAAATGCCCAAATATTTCTGTCATTTATACTGATTCCTCCATTTACATTTATTTCCCCCTCTCTGGTATGGAAGGGGAAAAGTAGAATGACATCTTTCTATTTGTGATATATTGGAGCTGAATGATGGTCAGCTTCCTACTGAGTCACTCTTCTATATTTCAATAACTTCAGGCTTTTTTAAAAATTAACTGCATCAATTAATTTATTAAACCTCTCTATTTTTCTCTTACATTGTAGAAGACAGTTATATGACACAAAATCCTGTCTTGATAACATTATACAATGTATAATAAAAAGCATTGTAACATCTTACTGTCCAAAGTTAAATTAAACATATTCCTAAAATCTGGTTATTTTGTGTAAAATATTGTGACCTTCCATTTAACAGTGGTGCCTAAACAGTTGTTCTCCATTGTGTAAGAAATATTGCTACATGTCTCCATGTAACTCAACTCACACCATGCTAAATATTTGATACAATATTTTACACTTTGGGATTTAACATTAGTTTTAAATTCCCTAAACTAATAAGTGAATCTTTTGAACTCACAAAACAAAACAGTCACCCAAGTGGAAAACATCTTAAAAGCTCTCTGAAGTTGGGAATAAAGCTTTATTAAATACAACTGTTCTGACACGAGGGATGTACTTACTGTAACACCTGTGGGCTTACACTATTACTGCTCTCTTGAACAATTCCCTGAGTGGAAATATATAATTTAGGACAAACAGGTCTCTCAAAATACACCATCTTAAAAGTTTGTCAGTGTCTCTCAGTTCTAGCTAAGTTTTTAGAGGGAAACATCTCTGTCTGAAACAAAACCAACAAACTTGAATTAAAATAGGTCATAGAATAGAACAGATAAATATAGTAAAGGCAAAGATTAGTGTCTGGAAAATTCTGTTACTGATTTCTACATGCCAGTGCCATCAATAAACTGAACCAAGAGGCTTGGTGGGGATTGGCAGGGAGGGCTGAGCAATTTCCTGATAAGTTTTGAGTCTCTTCAGTTCATGAGTTACCTCCATTAGTGCATCATAAAAGTTTAAAAAAGCTTTGATTAGGGACATATCAAAGAAAAATATGTTCAGGCAGATAATTTTCTCATAGTGAAACAAAATTTCATTCACATTCATGTGGTTTAGCTGTAAGAGGAGCTAATCCACAAGAAAAATGCCAAATTCTGCATTCAGGAAAAACACAAGTCATCAAATGGCCAAGACAATACTGCATGCTGAATCCAAGAGCAAATTAATTCTTTGTTGTGAGTGGTCTGCTCAGTTACAGTTAAAAGAATCTGTAGCTGTTTTATGCAAGCAGAAATCTTCCTTTTAAATATCATGAATCCATGTTCACTGACAGTATGAAATTTTCCTGGTAACTTCAGTCAGCTTTGGCTTAGATTCTAAACAAGAATTGCCATGGTACAGCATACTTTTGCAAAGTTGCATAACACCCTTCTGTGACATTACCTCTAATGTTTCAACCTTTATCAAGGAAAAGATAAAACAGGATCTGAAGGATCTGAAAATTTTAAGGAGATCCATGAGATAGATATAGATAGATAGATAGATAGATAGATAGATAGATAGATAGATAGATAGATATGAAATCATATTCTTTGTCTTTCAAACACTGCTCTTTACTGCTGTTTCTCAACAAGAAAAAACTGATATTTTCAGAAGTGTTTGTAAAACATAAAGATATAGGGGGTTTCCTATACAGTAGAAATGTGCTCCCCTCCAGAGCACACTCCTACCTATTCCCATTTAGTTTTGCATGGTAATGAACAAAGTAGCTTCTTTTTGTTTTAATATGAAAGAGAAAATAATCATTTTTGTATTTTGCACATTAATATAGTCCTTCTACATTTCTGTCTCTAGTTTCCCTAAAAACAGAACTGTGAAGATATGTTTCCTGTTTTAGTCCTGACACATTTTGATACGGTTGCAGTATTACATTGTTTTTATTCTATGCATAAAAAGTCCGCTCTAAAAGCAGCAGGAGAAGTAAGAAAGATACTTCACATTAGCAAGTCATAAAAAGTGGTTTTCGTGGTTAAAATAAAACTTTTTCCATGACCATGTATTTCTTATTTTAACATACTGTGGCCCAAATAAAGAACAAGCAGCAAGACCCGGAACGTAAGAATTTTAGGCATGAGTATTTCTTTTGCTTCCCTTGCAATGAGAAGGTGGCTTAATTTGAAAGAAAATAACCTCCCAAGTGCCTCTCAGTCTTTAAAGAAAAAATTCATTCTGCAGAGCTTGTTAAACATAATCCACAGCACACCACAGGTGAGGCTTGCCAGGCTGTGACAGGCATTAGGAAACAACAGGCATTGCCTCCTGCTAAAACAGAGGGTGATCACTCCTGTCCTTTGGGTCACACAACTTGCAGCCTGCAGTCACCTGCATCTCACAGGAGCTGTTACTAACTATTCATTGTTAATAACTGTCTTTTGGGAACCTAGGATCAAAGACTGGACCAAACACTGTTCTCACAGGTGAGGGACTGCAGGGCTCACTCCAGCTCTCATGCCTCAAAGCATCCCTCAGCTGTGGGATGAGGGATATCAGCTTTGGGCCAGCAGCACGAGAGCTGCCGAGTCACCAGGGTTTGCCATTGCCTCCTTTTGCCTTTCCCCTTTCTAGTCAGCCCTTGTTAGGAGGGTTGTGGATTGTGAGGGACCCTGACCTGACTGAAATGCATCATGCACTTGCATTGTAGCTGCTTTTAAGAGAGAGACCATTTTTGCTTTACTGTCAGAAGTGTCCTTGTGGAACATTTTTCCTCTTTCCCTCCTGTCAGAAGCACCTCCAAACTCCATCCAGCACCTGCAGTGGTAGGTCCCACTTTGTGTTTGTGCTGGTGTAGTGCATTTGATCCACAATGTGTCTGTCTGTGCCAGAGCCATGCTGCCTCTCCCCGCTCCCCTTCCCACAGAGGAGGGGAGTGAGCCCAAGGAGAAGGCACTTGGGCTCTCAGCAGTAATCCTGGGACGATTTAAGGTCTGGGAAGAGGGACCTCCCTTGTGCAGGACAGATTGTGGAAGTATGCTTGTCTTAAATGAACAAGTTGGATTCTCAGAGATGTTAACACATCTGCAGCCTGGTTAAACCACACTCTTAAATCTTGTCAGTCTTTCTTCACCATCTGTGACAAGGTTTTTCTCTTTGAAACTATTAAGTTGACCTTTTGTGCTTACATATATTTCCTCTGTTGAGTTTTCAGACTCATCGTCCTACCGTGTCACTGCTTTCCTGAGGAGGACTCTGGTGTATAAATAGCCAAGCTCAAAAGAAGATCCTTCTGATCTGTTTGACAACTTGTCTTCTTTGATTGTATGAGGAGACAGTAACTTGTAAATTTTCTCCTCAGAACTTAACAGAGTTGAAGGTACTGAGATATGTTGTTTAATGATTTCTAAAGAAGGTCTGATTTAAAGACTAGAATAACTGCAAAATTTAGAAACATCTGGTACTAATCTAATTCCTAGTCCAATCTAAAAATACTGATTAAACATTGTAGTAACAGGTGGTGCAAACACTAGTAAGTCAATTTTAATAAGAGGTCAACACCTTCATCTCCTCGTTTTTCTTTCCATAAGTACCAATAAATTCCTCTCAACAGGTGTGTCTAGGATGTGTAATTACATTGTTCTCAAAAGTCCAGCAGCTCTGTGTTATAGATCTCTTTTAAAAGAAAAGGAAAAAGCTTCCAGTGCTTGAAATGTCATCCGTGATTTCCTCCATTATTCTCTTTTCATGTATATTTTTCATGTCATGACTGCTCACCAGTATCAGACTGTAATACTACACACTGCTCAGTACTTCTCCAGGAAAAAAAAATGGATTTGCTACTGATTCTTGTCTAGCATGTTCTAAATCTGTCTTAACTAGCACAAAAATTCAAATCCTTCCTGCATTCAATGGATACCTATCCCTTTTCCTACAAGAAGGCTTTATTTAACTGCTTGCTGGCGGCTCTCATAAATACGTCAGTCTTCACTCTGATTTAAACGGTGCTTAGGAAGGGCATTCTTAATGTTCTTTGAAACTGCAGTGCTGGGACAAACGTCTCTTGGCACCTGAACTGAAAATCATACTTCAATGCTCTGGTTTGAGCACAATCCACATGAAAGAGGAAAAATATATTCTAAAGGAAGCAAGATCTTCCAGCCGAAAAGTGTTGTTTTGCTAAATGGTTCCTATATCTTTTATTGTCTACAAGGGCTTTTTTTTTTTACCTGCTACATGGGCAGTTTTTACAGAAATTCCAAGGGCTTATTTATTGTGGAAATAAGTAATAACAAAGCAAAGAATATCAAGGGAACGTTCAATATAACAATCCTAAAAAGAAAACAGTAGTGTCTGAATCAATAAAGAAAACCTTAGTTCTCCACCGTGCTGTGTAGGGGTTGGAAGGTCCAGTACAGCAGCAAATAAGCTAACAGTTATTATTCTGCAGGGACAGGAGTCTGAATAATCCCTTATTCCAGTTGTTTGGCAACACTGAGGTGATTACAGATGAGAAGGAGTTCTGCAAAAAAAACAGGGCACATTTACAGAAAATCATGAGAATGCTCAGAAAATTTGGGCTCCCTGGAGGGTCTGTTGGAAGAGGACAGGCAGCCTGAGTCAGTCACAGCTCCAGAGAGAGGGGCAACCTCTGAGCTGAACTGCAACAGGGATGCCCCAGGAATGGGCAGCCTCTCACAGGGAGAGCATGAGACCATTTTCCACTCACTGCAGTGACACACTTCCAGCCACAGTAAGTAAAAAGAAAGCTTTTTCTTGGCATTACAACCCATCGACAGAAGGAAAGATAGGTTTGCTCTCCTGCCTCCCATGGAGGCTGCATTTGTCCCACAGTGCCAGGCAGCACAGGGACTCTGCACGCCTTGGCCTGAGCTCCCTGAACAACTTCGTCTGCATTTTGTCAGGTCCTCTCCGAAAATCCGACTGAAGAAATACTGGTGAATTCCTCCAGCCTACACTGCTACCCACAGCCCCAGCCTGATCTCCTCTTCCCCGAACCACAAGGACTGCTATTAATCAAAGCCTGCACCAGGACATCTTCCACTCGATGCCCTAAAATCCAGGAGCTTCTCACAAAAAGTTCAGGACCAAGTTGGATTACTAAGGTGAAACTCTGTGTGCTTCAAACCACTTAAAAGGTGATGTTCCAGTCCTAAATGATCTGTCTTGAACTCAAACACCAAAAAAACACTCTGTAGAAATTCCTCTGGATTCAGTCCTACATTCTTTTAGCACAGCTGGATATCTGCTTTCTGACCAGGAAGTCTTTTTAGTTCTAAGAGTCTTTTAATAACTACTTGATGTAGAACTACACAGTTCTTTGTTTATTTATTAATTATGAATAATTAGAGAGGATACTCCCGAGAGAGAGGGCTTTTTCTTTTTTTCTCTCAAGGTGGATATTTTAAGAACATTTTTACATAAGACTCACTGAGTAATCCTCACTCAATCCATTATAACCCAAGGCTCAAGGGTGTTTTTGAATGCCTATGTGGGCATGTTTAGAAAGACAACGTAAAACAAAATACAAGACCAAAAAATACAGGGTTTAATAAAAGTCTGATTGGCATTTCTTTTTCCTAATTAATATACACTGCTTCTAGCCTCAAGAAAACAGAGAGCTTTTGCTCCACTTTAATTACATGGACTTTAGAAAGCTGTTATTAAAACAGGGCCTTTATGGTTTTTCCAGTTATATTTTGATAGAATGGTATTAGCACTGATTTAGCTTACTTCCTTGAGTATATATTAGAAAAGATTTGCCTCCTCATCTACACTTCCTCATGAGAAAGGAAAGAAAATAAAACCAAAAGAAGTCTCACAAAATTCTATACAGGACTCAAACATTGCAACAAGGGGTTTTTTTCCCTCTCATATGGCCAGAAGGAAAGGGAGAAAAGAGAGAAAAAGAATTAGCACAGGGCATTAAAAAATACTTAATTACCAGGAAAATAAGTTCTTTTCTGGATACTCATCAGTAACATTTCATCAGTAGTACAGAAAATTAGTAGAAAAAAATTCACAAGGAAACATCTTTTTTCTTTAAAATATGTGGCCAGCCAGGCTATATGAGCTGCCAGCATGACTAATGGGATGGCACAAGAGCTGACGTAATAGCAGGAGAAAAGACATCACTCTTCCAACTTTATGATCTGCAAGATCAGTATCTTGTCCGCAAGATTACTAAATGATTCTTCTAACAAAGACATTTATAAATATTTTGTTGAGTCAAAATAAAAGTTACTTTTGTTGTGAAAACCAAATGCACTTGAAACAACCCATATTGTGAACACGGTAAATTTTAGAAATGTTGTGGATGATGCCTCATTGACTGCAGAGCATCCAGGTCAGTGACACAAATCAGAAAGTCATACCACCAGCACTGTACCTTTGCCATATAATGGATCCACTTAGACTGGCATTTCCATCTTGTTAATTACACGGAACCAGTTTTCTGATAGACTTGCTCAAAGTGGGATTGCCAAAGATACAGTTAGGGATATTTTATTTGGGAAATTGGTTAAATTACCTTATTCCATGCTGCACTGCAGGTGCCAGAAGTCTTTATGTCTCTAAGAAAGCATTCAGACAAAATTAAATTTAAAAAAATTAATAAAATACTATTAAAGACAAAGATAAAACTTCTAGCTCAGCAGGTCTCTGAAGGTTATGGGGAAAAAAATACATACTTTCCATGGTCTTCCGTTTTAGCAGAAGCTTTTAGGCATCAGTTTGGTTTTTTTCAGAAAGATGAGGGTTTGTTTATAAATAAAGTAGGACCTGAAGCACTTATCCACTGATATCAATTATTATTTTATATTTAATATTTAAATTCAATCTGATATGTAATTGCACACTTCACTATATTGCTCAGCAAATACCTGAAATCCAAGTGCATTTCATGAGACTGTAACGGTATAAGAGAAACCAAATAAATTTGGGTTTAATGGTAAATGTATAAACCCAAAGACAGGGTGGAGCCTGTATCTCTAACTAACCTCACTGTTGATGGTCAAGAGAGCTGCAAAATCCCTCAGGAAGAGATTCAATTAATTTTACTGTAATTGTCTAATTACTTAGGTGTTTAACCTCAGACAGTTATCTAGGCTCTCTCTGTGGTCAATGCAGGGAGCAAGGCAACCTTGGAAGGAGCCCATATGGAAAGGAGCAGTGTCACCCTGGTTTTATCGATTTTTCTGGGCCTTCTGATTTGTCTTTCATATTGGAGTCAGAATTTCTACTTTCCCACACTTTGTACTGTAAACAATAACTTTGTTTCCCTAACTGGCCTTCCTTGTTTACATATTTTAGGTGGGCGGAGAAAGTTGATTGACAGTTATCTTGACCAATGTGGTCTGGGAGGTGGGATTTCATCCTCCAATCCACAGGCACCTTTGGAAATGTATAAAATTGAGTTTTGTAAATAAACTCGGGCTTTTCCTGCTTTGCTCATCACCGTGCCCTGGTGAAGTTCTTTTGTGTCATGTTGTGGCAGAGGAGAGCTCAGCTGCTGCAGGTCCCTGGTGACAATGGGTGCTGAAATGATCAGAGTCAGATAAGAATCAGCAACAGGCCCTGCCCATTGTGTCCCCTTTCATGTTAGTGCTTCTGACCTGCCAAAGGGAGGGCTGCAGGTACTGCTGCAGGATCTGACCCAACTCTGAATGACACCATGGGAGCCTTTAAGCCCTGGATGAGGCTGACAGCGAGGTACAGTCCATGCCCGAGTGGCTGCAGCTCCCTAATGTAGAAAGGAAATCTCAGTCATTATTCCTTATGGGAGCGATACACAGCCTCTGACAAACTGAAAAGCCAGTGCACATTTCTAATGCAGTCTCAAAAGTAGATCATTATGTATATCACTTGGTATAAACATAGTCATCAGGGGAATTCGGAATAGATTTATACCAACATTTTAATAAGTTTCATAAGAAAGTGGTTCATCAAATAAATATAATGAATGATGGAATTAAAGAACCACTGAAAATTGCTAATGTGTTTAATCATCTCAACATCTATATTTATATATGACAAATTTGGATGATATAGTGGGTGTAATTCCATTTCAAGTCTCCAAGCAGGGATTGCATTCCAAGGCACTCAACAAAAGAAAAGCCAGAGCTTGCCTGTGATCTCTGAAAGCAGAACCCTGTGACCATTTGTGTGAGGGCACTTGGAAGCCTCCCTGACATCCAGATATTCAGTTAGTCAACAGAAGGCATGTGTGAGCCAAAGAAAAAAATAAAGAGACAAGGGCTATGTAGAAAATAAAGAGAAGGCAAAAAAAGCTGTAAAATTTAGTAAACCTTGACATTTTTCTATGACCTAGAACCTCACAAGCACATCCTGCCTATTAACCTGGTCCCTTAGCTTTTCTCACAGGTGCCATATCCAACAGCTCACACCCAAAGGACCGAGGCAATGCAGTTAATTCAGTCTGTGCTGCGGTCCTGAAAACACCATCTCAGCTGCCTCACAGTGCTGAGCGTTTCTAAGGACAAAAATCATCATTTCTGACCTTTGTGTTTACCACATCACTATAATTATCTTTTCTTTTTCTTTCACTCATAATACCTCACCTCTCCATCTTAAGCAGGACTGCTGTAGCTTGGAAAAAGAACCAGTGGTGCCAGGGAAAGCTCATGGAAGGTGCAGTTGCTTGGAGCAGAGTTCTCTGGCTGGGAATATCACCTTGCACACTGGCATTAGCCCAGTCTCTGGGTCCCCAAGCCTGTGTGATGGTGTGATTCACCCCACCTCCCTCCAAACCACTTGCCCAAATGCAACTGTTGTGTTATTTCAGACATAAACAGAGTTGAAGACACAGAAGCCCAGCTAGACTGCTACGACCCTGGTTTGGCAACCATGAGCAAAAATGTCCAATAGGAAAGGACCTCTAGAAATAAAAAGATGACATCTCTAAAGTAATATGGCCTTTCTGGGGGGCTCTACCCTAAGACCCCCATCCCCTTTTTCAGGTGATGTTCCTCTCCTGCCCTGTCCCAGCAACAGGTTGTTTCTCCTTGCTGTCAGCAGCTTGCTCTTACTCCCAGCAGAGCAGAAGCGGCTGGTTCCAGAACCTCCAACAAAACCTCCTCCTGCTCTGCCTAAAAGAACTGTTTGAGGTGAGTAAAAGAAAGTCTGCAAGCATAAACCTTGAGCAGAGAACCTGGACCTGTCAAAGGCAATGAGGCTGTGTGATGGCCCTATTTATAACTGGCCATATGGCAATTGATTTCCTGTTGCTCACACAGGACATCTCTGTGACTCCAGCCTCTGTGCTTCCCACTTTGTTCTTCTGCCAGGTTTATTTATACTTTTCCCCAGCTCTAAAGGCAAATCAAGTTAATTGCCTATTACATGAGATTAAGCAAAATAACTAAAAGAATAAAGAAAGTGAGAATATAATGCTCTGATTACTCTCCATGGGAGCTGTGGAACAACAGGATAGTTATTCCTGCACAAAGCAAGGAGGTGCTCTACATCTTCTGCTGTGTGCAGGGCTGAACAACGGGGCAGGTTTATACCTGTGTTAATATTTAAATGCTCATTCTTACCCAAAGTTCCACATAACTTTCCATTAAAACTGACATCTCAATTTGAGATGCACTCAGCACCCCCAAATCTAAAGGATCATCTTAAAAGCCTGCCAATTTTGCAACTGCATGATGAAAGAAATAACAAATTAAATTATTTTTTTTATTGAACACTGTACAATATTAGTCCATTTGGAATAGAGATAAGGAACTAAAGAGCCAAAAAGGCCTTTCCAGTCAATGAGCTAAGATGAAGAGATGCCTGGGGGAAAGAGACAAATTTGGAGTGTAGGAAATGAAAAACAATTAGAAGAATTAAAATAATTGTATTTTCCATGAGGGGAAAATAGAGATATGGGATAAATTACTAAGATGGGTTTCTAGAACAAACAGTGCAGCATTCAAAGTGGTAATAATGGGGTTTCAAGTAGAGCTATGAGAAAACCTGCTTAGTGAGCATAAGCCCAACTCTAAAAAATTTCTAATCACAAATTTGGTGAACCTAGGGAGAGGTTAATTAAGGCTAGCAGAAACAAAGAGGGCAAGGGCAAGGCCTACTGAAGCAGTTCCCTCCACCCTTTCAAATTTCCAGCAACTGGAAACAAAAGACTGCAGCGAGGGAGGTAAGGACTGCGGAAGAGGGGGGAAAGCAATGTTACTGTGTTCCCTTGTCCTACACTTAACCCATCTCTGAGTGATGCAGTCTGCACAGGGCATCTGTGGATGCAAGCATTTTTATGAGCTACGATTGCTTTCAAAACGTGGTGTTGCTTTGCTAATTAGTGAGAAGAGAAACATTTCTGACAGATGAAATATATTGTTATCTTGTTAATTGAGTTGCACAGAATCTATTGGATGAAGTGGTATATTCTCTCTCTTCCGCTCTAGGGTTGGAGTTCAATCTTTTCTTTTTTTGCTTCCTTAAACACTAATAATGAGCTGAGAAACAAAGAACAACCTCCTACAGTGTGGGTGGGGTCCTAGTGCTTAAACTGGTCTCGTTCAAAACTCCATCTACCTGCAGATCAAAAGTATGTGCTACTTGTGTCTTTGGCCATCTGCAATTAAAAAATAAAAAATAAGCCCTTGAAGGGATTGGGAAAAAAAGATTCCAGTGAATGATCCATCACTGTCTAATGCAGGTTACCCTCTTTAAAAACACTCAGTCCTGCCTCTTTTTAAAAGATGCGATGTTGTATTACTACACAGAGTAGACCTCAACCTGGTATCAATGTCTCAATTCCTTCTCTACAAGGATACTAGTCAGAATAATATGAAATATTATGCACAGCAATACTTGCAGCAATAGCCAAGAATCTGTCTTGAAGACAAAATAGCCCAAATCCCCAGAAGTTTGCCAAGACTAAATTCTTTCAGCTAACAGTAGCTGTGGCTGAGCTACCAACTATCTAACCACACCAATGTCCCACCTATAGCCCCCATCAGTTGGTGTTAGGAGCCCAGTCTCAGCCGTGCTTTACAAGGGGCTGCTTTGGACTATGCCTGAAGATGCCAGGGAACAGGGGAGCACCAGTAGCACCAGCTTTCCCATCTGCACAGGCTGTCAGAGGCTCTCACAAGGCATCATCCTAATGTTTCCATATTTACGTCACTGAAAATTTCTTTATCACTTATTAGTCTTTCACTGTGAGCCCCTTGTTATCATAAGAGGAATATCAGAGGACTTAATTGGTTGAGTCACCACTGCTCCAGCATTGCCAGCTTCAGTTTATTAATCACCAGGTTATGATGGCAAGATTAACACCCACTTCAAAAGTTATATTTGTAAAGTCCAAAATCAGAAAACAGACAGCAAGGGAACCATATATCACTTATCCATACTTCAGGATTTTAAAGACACTCTTAAAGTTTTGGGAGGTTGGGTTCATTTTCCTCCTACTTATTTAGGAAAAAAAAAAACAGGATGAAGTGTCTTGATTCACAGTTGCAAAGCAGAAGTTGAAAACAGAAGGCTCTGCTGTCCTATTTCAGTGTTAAGATTAATTGCATTTTCATAAAAATTTTTATGCTCCATTCACCTTATGTCCCTTTGCCTTACCTCCTCTTCCTGAGAGTTTTAATAAATGACTCATCCTTACTAATTCAGCCCTGCCAGCTTTCTTTTGGTACATAATATTTCAGTACTTGATGCAGTATAATAGTCTCCACTAGCCAATTTGATTAGTCATAGCCTCATCTTTGCTTACCACGCTATTTTTCTTTTTTTTAGTCATGTGGAATATATTCCCTGCTCTGGTTCATGCTGTGTTGCTTTGTGTTAGAAATCCTAAACAAGACAAACTTTATCTGTGAAATGCTGGAATGGCCTACTACTAACCAAATGCAGCAAGCACTGAGCTTTACACTTTATTTGAACTTTACTAACAATTTTAAAGCAGCTGCTGCAATCCCTGAGCCATTCCGCTCGGTCAGGTACTTTTTGGAGAGCGCAGACCCACTCCAGCAGCTCACACAGGACCACAACAGAAGAAGCTTCACCATCCTATGAGCCTCTAGATCTCCACTGCCACATCACCTTCAAACTCAGGCCTCGTATTCCTTCAAATCTCCCCATTTATTTCAGAAAAGGTGCTCCTTAGGATTGCCCTCCACCCTGAGGACTCCATACCTGTTTCAGACCACCTGAGGGTTCTTTATGATGAAGTTTTGTCATTTTAAGAGAAGTCTCTATGTTTTTGTAGGCTTACTTGAAATTTTCATTAAAAGGTTAGATGGTTATTCTTTCTGGTTACTACTGATGATGTAAATGAAGGTGAAATCAAAATATTGATGCCTGCAGTACAATGCTACTCCCTTTCACCTCTTAAAAAAACAATCTAACAATGCTGCATTATATAAAGAAAAAGCCACAAACCATTTTTCTATATCCAGTCACTACAGCCATTCTGTGTTTCAAGGTTTCTGGAAAAAGGCTGCAGGGATGGAAAGATCTCATTACACTTGTGGGGTGGCCAAGTGTCACCTCCCAAAGATGGTTTCACCTGTTTTAATTGCTTGTTAGTTAAGTCAACCTGCCTTCAGTTGAAATATTTTATTGTAATTAAGATAGGCATGGTTACTTAATGCCAAAAAAATGTATCTTATCAGCCTACCACTTTCACTTACAGAATGTGCTATCTCCTCAGTTATGATGGACCAGAGAGATTTTATAATAATTAACCTAAAAAGGCTATTCATAGAGAAGGACCCATCTGTGATCTGATTAAAATAGTCTAAAATCCTTGGGCCAAATTAAAACATCTTGTAAAATATCAATTGACTTAGCACACATTTTATATTCCTCCCTTCCCTCCACTGTTTTTTGTACCCCAGCGTACCACATTTAAAATTAATTTTGTCTTGTTTTTCCCCTGCAAAAAGAGAAAATATAATTTCAAAATAATACATTTACATACTAAAGCACTAAATATACACTTTTGGAAAATGTCTGTGAACTGACTATAGTTTTTGCATATCTGCTATTAAGTGAGTGCAGACTACAAATCTTGGCACATTCAATTCTAAGTTGACTTTCACTCTGTATCCCAATGAAATTGAGGGGGTTGTATTTATTAGTCATTCAGATGAAAGCTTGGCCCCAAAGATAAAAAAATAAGGATTAAATCTTGATCTCTCTGAAGTTAAGGGCAAGGCTCTTCTTGCTTCAGATGGTTCGGGATTTCACCCGAGGTCGTATGGCAAAATTTTAGCCTCTGTTTGAGGAGAAAATGAATTAACTGTCACATGCCAGACAGATGAACATAAAGCAAATTAATCTGTAACCAGAAAACAAGCCACAGGGAACATCACCATCACACACAGCTCCATACATCACGAGACCTTCTGTTCAACATGAAAGCTATGAAGGTGCCTCTTTCTCTCTCTGGTTCCATCATCTAGAAGCCTCCTTTGAACCAGCTTCAGGAGGCATCTCTGCTACCAACTCCTTTTCTGTGAAGGAAGTCTGACTACAACACCTCCCTGATTCTTGATTAATTAGCAAGCTATTCTGCATACTCACAACGTGTATTACACAGAGAAGTGGGCTCTGGCATTGGTCCAACCCAAAGTGAAGGAAGCTGAGTGAAAAATTCTCACCAGTGATAAAAACAGTTAGGGTAATGGAGCTTTTCAAAAAAGAAAAACATTTCATTTTCACTTTACATTTTTCTTCAAAACAGATGGATATTTTGAATGTGAATAAATACTAGAATGGGTTGAAAAATGAGCATATCATACTAAGAAACTTTAAAAAGTTAAAAGTTCTTTTAAAGAATTAAGTCCAACATTTGTCAATCCACCTTGAGTGACACTTTAAAATATATTCAAAGATCTAAATCACATTTCTCAGAAAAGTCTGCCCTGGAATACTAGAAATCAGAAACTACATCCGAGACTGTTACCAAAGAAGAAAATCACACCAAATCTGTATGCCACTCTGGTAAGGCAATAAACTTCTAAGAGTGGGGTGAATGCCACAGATTAGACAACTGGCCATAAGGTATCAGTAAAATCTATTAATGTCCAGCATGTGGCAAGGCTGTGGAACAGGCAGTGTTCCACAAGGCTTCATTTTGCTTCATTTTCACCTGTCCTTTTACTCTTTCCATGTGCATCAAAACGTGTCTATGCTAAGCATTATTTAAATAGATCAAGTTCCATTTTCTCTCTGCTGGCCTTAACATTCCTGCAAGCTAAGGAAAATAAATGTGGAACCTGGGAGATTATTATGACAACTCCCACACTTCATTAAATTCTCTCAGGAAAACATGAAGTGTGATAAGACAAACGGACTGATGAAAATGGTTAGACCCAGAAAGTGACTGAGAGGAAGTGGCAGAGCAAACAGGCAGATCCCATCAGGGTTTATGGCACAGCCCAGCTCATGCAAGGCTGCTGATCCTCCCTGCTGATCCTCCACCTTCCAGCCCCTGTACACTGCACAGGCAGGGAGAGGGGAAGGCAAGAGGGGGCTTTGGCCAGCAGAAACCTGCCTTGCTCACTGCATGGCCGGTGCTGTTTGGCAGGGTTTGTGAAGCTGGGAGCAGCCTGCAAATGGGACCAGCTCCATCCCTTTATCCTGTCGGAGACCTCCCCAGCTCTGGAGGATCCAAGCAGCTGTAAACAGACACCAGCTCCTTTGCACCTCACGGGCAATGCAAAGGGGATCAAAAGTGGAGCAGGAAATCTGGCTCTGGGGCTCTTGTTCTCCCTTAACACGCCTTTTTCTTTCTGCCTCTCTTTTTCTTTTCCTTTAACAATGACAGGATTTTTAGAACTGGAGACACATCCAAATAATGTCAAAAAAGGAAAGATTTTGGTTATAGTCAGTTATCTGGCACTATCTATTTAGAAATGTCTGAACAAATAACTCCAATGTCAGATGTTCTAGTTCTGGCAGAGAAAAGAAATACGATTAGATCTGGCTGCCCAGATGTCCCAATATTGAGAATAATATTTTTAAGCATGAACTCATGTACTGCTGCTGTCATGTACTTCAACAGACTTATTTTGTTCTCGTGGGCTATAAATTGTAGTAAAATTGAACCAGATTAATGGTTATAGCTGGCCTTTCTTCTGTCAAACATTATTTCAACAGAAAACAAGGGTCTTTGTGTGTACAGGCTTGAGTTCCTCTCCCCTTGGTAATGTGCAGGTCCTTGTCATTGTACCCTTGCTGAGCCATCTAGAAATAAGAGCTTCTAGTTGCTATTTCTCTTCACTTATTTGGTAGTATGTTTCCTGTTGCCGTGTGTTTTCTGCTTATGTTTATATTAACATGGTTTATATATAAATATACAATCCTGTACATTTCTTCATATTGTCATTTTCATTTCTTTTCACCTGCTTTCATTCCTTTTCATTTCTAGGATCACTGAGATGACAACAACTCTTATCATGCAGTTTTGTCTCTTTTTCAGTTATTTTTGTGCTGGTAGTTTGCTGCACCCAAAGCTCTCTGTGCCGATTATGTTGGTGTTGCTGTGTTTATGAAATTCTCACTTTTATTTTCAAAAGAAAATGCTTGAACCTCAGTGCCAAAATACATAATTTCTTTTCTTCTGATTTAAAGAAGAGAGCCTTATTTGAAAAAGCACTTGAGGATACCTGTTTTTCTGAATAGTTATCTATACTTTTTATTCATTAAAAGCAGACACAAGCTCAAAACACAAAAGCGAGGTGTCTCATTTTTTGCCTAAATCTTGTGCTATTTAAACCTATGTAGAGTTTCAGCTTTATACACCCATCAGAAGTGGACATCAAGAAAGCAGTTTTGACAGTAGGTGAGTGAAACTCTCCAGTAAAAAGTTCC
Source organism: Hylia prasina (assembly GCA_013397195.1). Classification (NCBI taxonomy): domain Eukaryota; kingdom Metazoa; phylum Chordata; class Aves; order Passeriformes; family Sylviidae; genus Hylia; species Hylia prasina. Next base: position 488,008 of record VYXD01011013.1, read on the forward strand.
AACCAGATTGCTGTTCCCTGAAATGAATACGCAAAAGGCTGCTTTTGCTCTCTTTAAAATTGTTCACAGGGGCCTCATTATTTGCACAGAGATTTATATAATTGCACCCACTCACATGATTTCAAAAGCTGCATGTATAAAAAAAGAAGAAAATAAATATTTTAATATTTTATTTCTTCTTAATGTCTAGCAAGAATGTTCAATTACAGCCTCTCTACTTATAAAAATCATACAAAGGTTTCAAGTCTCAGCATGTTCCGGCAGTAAAGTGCAAACAATCTTGTGGTTACAAAGGCTACTTTGCTGAACCTCATTCCTTCTTCTTTCTCTCCCACCAGCTGAATAAATGAGAGACATATTTAGCAGCTTCAAAGAAACTATTTTCTCATGCTCCCACTAACAAATCAGGGCAAGAAATGACAGTAAGTCACGGGATAGGAGCAAAGGATGTAGAGAAAGGAGTAAATTAGAATTGATAAGGGAGGATGAGATAAATAGAGGAAAAACCCAAGCCCAAACACTAAATTCTGGCAGCGGATGAAAATGGAGCACTGTATATTGGGGAAACAAGACGGTAGAGCATAAAAAATGAATACATTATAATCTCTTGAAATCAGATTGTTTTCATTCATAATCATATCAGAAGAACAGAAATTTGTGGCAATTATATATTTTCTTTTTAGCTGCCTTTTTTTTCCTATTATTCTAAATTGTTTATCCTGTACATGGTGACACAGTATTGACAGAAACCTTCAAAATAAAACAGAGCCACAATACGCTAACCCAGGCACTGACTCGATTAGGAAAACGCACTTGTCATGAAGAAAAGTTCCCAAAATCTCACACTAATGCACAGTATTTCTTCTTATGTTTTGGTTGGGGTTCACACCTAAGCAAGACCAAATCTTTGCAGGCCCCTCCCAGAGGCAGTGTGTGACCTGGAATCTCAGGTCACCTGCAGCATCAGGAGGGTGGCTGGACCTCCTCACCCAGCTCACGGAGCCCTGTAGCAACTGCTTCAAGGAGTGCAGGTTCTGGGAGCCATGCTCAGCTTCCTATCAAAGGGCTTTACACATTTGCAAGAATACAAAGTCAGTCAAAGCTCTCATGCCCCACACGAGCCCCAGCAAGTGCTCTCCAGATGTATGCTGCTGTTCCCTGTGTGGCCCAAGGAGCCTCCCCGGCCCCTCCCCAGCAGCTGATTGCTTTCTGGTACTTGCTCTTTCTGCTGGCAAGGAAGAAAATGACATCTAACATGTTTTGAATTAGAATGACTACTCCCCAAAACAGTGCATTTATATAGGGAGAGATCTCATCCAAAACTGATACAATTCAGGTTTGATTTCTATGACCTTTACCAGAGGCGACAAACTTCAGACAGAAGACAGGGGGAGGTAGACTGTCCTAATTGCTCCACATACTCACAATTAATCTATAGCCTCACTACCTGGTTTTAATTTGTGGCAGAAGCTGCCTCACCACATCAAAGATTGTGATTCACCTCTCCACTAATCAAAATTTGAAGAGCTACTACCAATAGTAATTAGAAGGCTAGAGCCAGCCATCATGCAATTCAGCATTAATTAAACAACGTTACAGCAGTTTTCATTCTGCTCACAGAGTGCGCCAGAAATAGGCAGAATAGGCATGATAGATTTTATCTACTTTTCCGGAAATCTTTTGCTCCTTGTGAGTGAGGCCCTCAGTTCCCTGCTAACCACAAAATTCAACCTCCTTTTACTGCTATAAGATGAAGAACAGTGAATATTCATAGTCACTTGGATGGTTCCCCTTTCCAAAAATTATTAAGAAAAAGGAACAGTCCACTTTTTTGGCTTTCAGCAATTACATAGATAAATAAAAGGTGACAGACAATGTATAGAGATACTATAAATCACTGTCCATCTATTCAGTCGGTTTGGAATTAAGGAAACCTCTTAAAAGGAAATGTACAAGTACTGCTCTTCAGTGATGCTTTCCACTCTCTAGCATTTAAACAGGGCCTTATTTTAACTTTGGCCTGTCTGTAGCTGAAAAAAAACAGTGGTAAATTGGGGTCCAGTAGTTTCTCATACTCTTGTGAAATAGGTTTTGGTAAAAGAGAGACCAAATCCTCAGCTTTAATAAACTGACCAAAGTTTTCTGTGGGGGACAGCACCTTAAAATCTGGCTATTGAGATGGATAAGGCTAAGATTAAAAACGCATATAAGAAGCATATAAAAAGAGGCAACAAAAATGTTGATGGTGAAAAAACTCCAGCACACTAAAAATAGGAAACAACTCAACGTGATAAAATGAGCCCTCATTTGTCTTTGTCTGCAACCAAAAATTAGCATATAATTTGGCAAGAAATAATATTTTAACTCTCTACTCAGGACGAAGCCTGAGGCAATGGTGCTGGCCAAGAGCAAGACACGAGGCTGGTTTTGTATGGGAATGCTCATTCCTGTGAGTATCCACAGGGGACTAGTTCATGAATCACACGCAGGCAAGTGGGATAAGGGAGTCATCTGAGACCAGAGTCAAAAGCAAACCCCACAGGATTTCTGCTTGGAGCATCTTCCTCTGGCCTGAGCCCTGGAGGTGCTGCTACATGACATCCTGGCTGGCTGAACAAGCAGAGTACACTGCCAACAACCACCCAATTAAGGCAAAATGTCTGTAAGATTAACACGGCAGGACTTCAGGAGACCAGAGCAGCCATATTTCAAACCCATGTTAAGCTCATTTTGGACCTAAGACTACTTTAATAATGCATTGATTTAATCTGCCAAACATATAGCTATCGCTGCAGCCCTGTGAATTAAAAATGTTCAGCTGTATGTGTCCATGTTCCACACAATTTCTTCCTTTTACCAACCCCTCTTGGTACTTCATATGCCTTTAAAATGGTATGAATGATGTGCATCAGGGCTCCAGGGCATCTGGGAATGGCCCTGGTACTGAAAGGAAGCTTTGCCACAACAGGATGGAGAGGGGACAAGATGTCATGAAGTACGAGCTTCCAAGTCAACCTACATATCATGGTTTGTTTCCTAAGGATAAAAAAAACAATTACAGTGCTCAGCTTCAAATCAAAATATTTTATTGGCATGCCACACAGTGCAAACACTGTCAATGTGAAGAAAAAGCAGAAACCTTGGGTAACTGTCAGCAATAGACACAACACATCGTGCATCTGCCCAAGATAACTCTTCACAGTGTGTTTGGGGTTTTATCCCCTGTGTCCATTTGTCATTATTGTCCATTTCTAAGCTGGTGGCAGGTTGCTACATAGCATGATGCTATCCCTGCCGTTTCTTTCCTTTCTCCTAGGGTATGCACAGTTTTTCCTCATCGTTTTTTAATGGAAAGTCTTTTATCATTTCTGGTAATGTAAGCAAATATCTTCCTAACACTGTCTTGTACTATTCATACTGGAACAGTAAGAGTCTTTTATCCAGTGTTTTCTTTTCTGTCACATGGGCTGCACAGCCTCTCTTCTTCCAGTTCTCTCTTACAGAAAATTAGTCTGAAATTAATTACGATCTACCTCAGTTTTGCTTTCTAATGTAATCAATAGTCATAAATTATCTCAAGATTTCTTCAATTGTCTCAGATAGTACCCCTATATTTCTTTTATACTGTCCAGAATAGTTAGATATGACAGAAAAAAAGTGATGTTTATAAGACTTGGAAGAAAGATGCTGTTGGATTCTTTATTAGAGGCTTACTGTCATTTTTCTCATTAATTTTTTGAAATGCTGACTTGAGCTGGAAGTTCAAGAGTCATAAACAGCACTAGGATTAGGATCCTAACCCAGAGGTTATCTTCTTCTCAATAAGATAACATAACACTCAGCTTCTTCTCTATACAGCACTCAATTTCTTCTCTACATCCATCACAAAGAGGAACCAATGCTACCCACAGTATGAATCAGCAATATCCATGCCCAAAGTGAGGCATGTTTGATGCCTGGTTAGCAAGGATACCAGAATGACCATAGAAAAGCAAATGATAACATATGTTTACATTTTTATCCTGCTCACAGTCACTGAGCTATGACTCACAAACTTCTGAAAGTGCCCTGGGAGACCAGAAACCAAGCCAAGGCTATACAACAAACAAACGTGAGGACGTGATTCTCAGCTCTGCTAGATTTGCCCCCTAGAAAGATATACAGAGATACATAAGCACATTTCTCATTATTTTCAAAAGTGACTGCCTGGTGGGCACCTGTATTTCTCAGTGTCAAAAGGATACTTGTTTTCTGGGAACAGCTGAGAGTTTTTGCCTCTCCAGTGTGCAATTGTAGTGGGCAGGGAGATCTCATCCCCTTCTCCTGTGAGTTTCTCTAATAAAAATGACTCTGAATTCTGTTTCCTTTGAGGCCTGATGTGACAGTGAAAGAATGCACATATTAAAAATTGAAAAATAATGGAAAACGTTGCAAAGCTACACTTTAATTTGCTAAACAGAGTCAAATTGAAGAGAAGGCTTAAATGTAAATAAATTTGAAGTGCATGGATCAACATTTGTTACATAAGTAGGTTTTTCAAAATAAGACATTCTCCACTATAACTATATACTATAACCTCAATTTCACTGGACTCCATATTCTTTTTAAATTCTTTTTGTGTGTATGTTTTATTTCTTGCATCAATGAGTCATAAGATACAAGAAATTAATTTAAGGCTCGAAAGCTAAAAGGAAGAGAAGCTGATATGTGTATTACTGTAGACTCAGATTTTTGTATCTAACTACATAACATATTTTCTTTCCACAGGAGGTAGTTATGACAAATTAGAAGTCTGAAAATTTTCTGATGGTGTAAAGGCTCCAGCTGTCACTAGGGAGATAGTGATCAGATTTCATAGCTGCATGGTCCCATGGCACCACTAAGAGTTCCATATGGTCATCCAAATGTTTCAACTAAACCCACAAAAAAAATTCCACCATGGCTTTTTCTCTTAGAAAAATAAAATTCTCCTCAGTAGGAATTTTTCATAACATGCCACTATTAAACAAAACTTTCTTGATTTGGTTGTTTTAATAGAAAATAATTGTTAGTACTATTGTCTTTGTTACAGGTTGAAGTGGGTAGAAATAGCAGCAGTGCAGCACTCATGCCCAACCTCTAACTTTTTAATCTAGCACAACTTACATAACAGGAAGTAGGCTGGTAAGTGGACATGCAATGAATAATTAAGGTGTGTATATGTACATGGTAATAAACAGTAATTTCTTCAAACCACTTCTCTTTTGGTATAAAACCACCTCTGTTAAATTGTTAATGCTATTACTGTGGACAGAGACTTTCGCTCATGTCAAAGATGTCAGCATAAGCCTCAACAATAACAAATGACAAATGCATAATTTATTGATTCTTAAATGGCTATGTCCTTGGATGTATTTCTTATAACTAATTTGCTTGGAGACACATCTGGCTCCTGAAGATAGCATCTGTTTTAAAGAAGGTCAGTGCTATATTTTAAAAGCAGAAGAACATAATCTTTTATCTGCTGTGCTCCTCTGCTCTTTTAGCCTACAAATTCAGCTCTCACTCTATTCTGTCTACTAATTTTATATCAAATCAAAAATTGAGCAATCTGTTGTTGAGTTTTGAAACAATGATAAACATGAACACAGATACTATGAAAATGCGAGGAAAGAATGTATAGTTTTAAAGTGATTGTGTACTGTGCAAACTGAACTATTTAAAAATTAATTAAATTCAATTATATTAATATTGCTTTCATTAATACTTCTTTTTTACAAAGTTCAATCAATCTGTTTCAATAAATGGTGTTTGCTTGTCCAGAGCTTGTTTTATTTAGATGTGCTGCTTCTGAATGTGAGTCTAAGATCTTCTTGTATAAAATCTGCAAACACAGAATGCTGCAATGTTTATTCTGCCATTGGGCCATGAACCATGACTTATCCCCCAATTATTCTTGTACATGCAAAGCCTGATCCCTCACATCTTTGTTTTTTCTGCATGATATTTATGCACATATATATTCCATGTGATTCCAATCAATATATCTTTGTTATTTCATCAAGTTTCCATTGAATTTTAGCTGTATTTATTTTTACCTGCCTCATGGCTGGAACACTAAAATATAAACAAGTGCTTAAAATCATCTTGAAGTTTACATTAGAATAGGCAGACACAAGTACAAACGATTCAGAAACTGCCATTTTAACCCTGTGATGAACATCTAGGCACCTTTTGCTTTTATATTTCACCTTGCACCATACATAAAATGTTTAATTATTTGAGGATTAATGGAGGTAGTTTATAATTAAGCTGAAGTATGAACTGATGTCATCATCTCAGTATGATGATATACAGTTTTATGCCAAAGCACCTGTTGTTTTGGAAGGAAGCAGCTGATATCATTATCTACCCAGCCAGATAGCCTAGCTTCCTGCTGCTTAAAAAATTATCCTAAGGGTTACCTAAGTTGGGGTAATACAGCATTTACTTTTTCATGCCCAGGATAGGAGAGAATGCATAAAATTACTTTATTCTCAAAGGTAGAGGGAAAATTAGGGGGGAGGGGGGGGAAGGGGGAGCGTCATGATGCTAAAACAGGTAATGTTTATTTGTGCGGAATGCAAACCTTGCCATTTTTTTTCCATGCATGGATATACCTGCAAAAAGATTTATAACAGGTAGGTAAATATATGATTGGACAAGAGTCCTTTATAAAGCACAAAGGATAAGATCCTCTGCTTTGCTGTGAACATTTTTCACCTTGTGATTGACTCTGGCCCCTGTATAGCAAAGGTTAACCCCAGCTGGAGGTTTCTCCTGTGTAGAGGTACTCAGCTGCCACCCTCTTCTTTGTCCCTGGTGTTATGAGAAAAAGAGGTTGCCAGGGCAATTTGGGATGGGGAAGCTCTGCTATGGTGGGCATTTGACAGCCATGAGGTCATTGCAGCATCCCATGCCAATGCTGTGGATTAAAGCCACATGTAGGAAGCATCGAATCCCGAATCCACCACCAGCCTTGGGAAACCCACGCCTCCATCGGCCCAAGTGCTGTTCTGACAGAGTGTGGAACCAAGCCCAGTGTTTTTAGCATGCCTCCAACTATCAGGCTTTCCTCTGAATTGTGGCATTATGCCAGAGCTGTTCATTTGGGTTGTCGTCAACCTGCACTGCTATTAGGAGAGCTAAAATGCAATAGTAGCAAACACATCTCGAGAATTTCTGGCTTTCTCCTGTCTCCCAATGATATTCTTTTGCCTTTCTCAGCCATGTGATGCCACATCCACCAAATTTTCCTTTTGTAATAATGTCTGATGTGAATTCTGAGCAGATGCAATATCATATATTTGGTGGGACTGGTCTACATACACACACTATTTGAAGAAGCATAGTAAGTAAAACCATTTCTTTTTTTGCTTCCTTCAATCCTTTTTCATATGTTTTTTTCATTTTTTCACTTTTTTTTCATTTTATGAACTACCTTTTTTCCCCACTCAGTTCTCAATTACATTGAATAGAATATCTCTTCTTTTGGGTTTTTTTCCAAGACTACTCCTACAACTGCTCTTTCCATAGATCTGATACCACTCTAAAAGGAAACAGTGACTAGTAGGAGGTACATTTCCCACCCCTCCCCAGCTTCCCAGACCTCCTGTAGCTTGGCAGATCATACCACTTAATAATATGAATAAAGCAACTTTTGACAGAGCAAGAAGTTGTGATGGAAAGAATCCTGCGGTCTTTATTCCCACATCTTGCATCCAGTTTTCCTTGGGATGTGTTTTCTGTTGGTTCCTCCACAATCATGTTAGAGAAATAATATTTCTTGAACGTAACTATTTGGGTTTTACTGTGAAGGAGAGACAGCGGGTTTTTCCACTGATTTTTTCCCCTCTCTATTTTGAAGTTAACTTATTTCATTTTCATCAACATTTCTGGGTGTTCTTTCCTTTATTCTGAACTATTATTGTGCCCATAATTGTGCTATGCATACCAATGATAAGTGAAAAGAGCACTTAAGTGATCTTCAATAGATAAAAATACAGATTCCCTGACATGTCACCAGAGTTAACATGGCTTTCTTAGCAGTAACAAACATTTTGAAATTAGCACTAATTTGGAGCTAATATCTGTGTTACAAACAATAGATTAATGAATGTTTTTAAGGGATTTTTATTGAGCTTCAGATCAGATGGGAAATAAGGTGTAGAAGCTTCCTGACAGAGCCATACTCTTTGTGGTGGTTATAATAAGGCTGTGCTAGAGATCAGATTAGTGCCCTAATGGGCTGGAGCTCAGCCCCGTGACCACTGTGACATTGTGCACATTAACCGTGGGCGTGCGCGGAGGCGAAAGGCTCTTGTCTGGATATTTATGGGGATTGAAAACCACAGCCACCAGAGGCTTGAATGAAGCTAAGTTTTACCCTAACCTTCTTCCTCTCCCTTTCACATCATAAAACTGCCCTGCAAATTAGGTTTTCAGAAAGTTATTTAATAATACAGAAAGCTATACTGCCACTCTGAATGTGTAGTAATTGCCTGTGGGTAGGCACTTGTGTTTACAGCTGATGCATGCTAAGCCTTGGAAGCTATTTCTCTATTTGCTAGACTTCAAAGAAAGTATTGCTTGCTATTTTTCATGATACCTAGCATTGCTATCTGACCAGCATAATGAAATGCTGACCAAAGGTAATGGGATAAATTTCTTTTCTGTACTTCTTTTCTTTGCAAAATGTAACACACAGTTTCTCTAGAATTAGTTAGGGTAAAAAGAATTTCTATAGAGATGAAAAACCTGTTGTAGATAAGTTCATAAATATTGACTGTGTATACTTCCAAGACAATGAAAAAATTGGAAATTGCCCTGTATTTCCAAGAATAATAAAACTAGTAATTGATTACAAATTTGTATCAAATCTTTTCAATCTACAAGTTTCGTTTCCCTTAAAATTTTACCAAAACCACATAATTTTTAAAGAATGAACTTTAAAAGTAAAGATAAAACAAAATTAGAATTGAACATTCACATTGAGCTAGAGAGAGAAAACCATGGATGTATTTTTTAAATGTTTTTGTACAGTTTGATCTTGGAATTATATAGATATTTCTCTTGCAAACTTGGCTTTCACCATTGACACTTTGTCATTTCAGGATCATTAGCTGCATCAATAATAATTGCTTTAAAAATATCATGGTCTTGAACATTTTCTGAGGACCTGACACAGCACTTTCAGGAATATTTTCTGTGAACTAATCTATAGCTCATAATCTTTGACAGAAGTTCCAAAGCCTCTTCAAAAAAAAAAAAGTGACAAACAATAATCCAAACCTTTAATGTTTCCTAACTGTTTATTCTGGAGATCCTCAGTTCACTGGATCAATGTCCAAAATCTGCCAAGGAGCCTCCTCAATTTAACACAAAACTGAGCAACTTTAGAGTGTTAGAAGTCTTTTATATAAAAATTTGTCTTAACTAGCTTCTCTGAATTTGTTGTCTTCGAGATTATTTTCCTTCCATACACTAAAATGAGATTGTAGAATAATGAAAATCTGCCCACTGACTTCTACTTCCTTCTAGTCCATCACCAGAAGCTGAAGACACTGGAACAGCTGCATCAACACAAAAACATCCAATATGATGCTGGATCAAGCACAGCAAATGCCCTTTTGTTTTCTCTTTTGAGGATGTTTGGTTTGTATTTTACTTTTTGAAGACAAAAAGATACTTTTTGGATCTCTAGGAATGTCTGTACAAACGTAATTCTGTCTGTACAAATATTTCTCTTCTGAACTAAAAATAAATTTATTTTACATAAGACCTTGGGAAAAATGTGAACCAAAGTGAATCATGTGCCATATTGCTCCTTGGAATATTAAGGCTAAATTCCCTACTGGCATATGCTGACGTAGGTCTGTTGAGTTTGATGGAGTTATTCTATCCCATACTAGCAGGGAATTATGGAGCAGCTTGGTTTTGTTACATAAATTAGACTGATGCAAACTAGGTAATTAAGACTACCAATTAAGCTATTGGGTTTGTACAGTCTGATTCCTGTGAATACATGGGTTGGATATACATGATCAGAATCTATTTTTATATTTTGTATTATAATATTCTGGAGAGCCAAATAACTCCTTGATTCTTTGCAGTAATGGAGAAAAGAAGGATGTTTCTCATGGGGTGACAAAAACTGCAATAATGACATCTTTAACTCTTGTGCTTCTCACATAAATCAGACTCCCCTAAATCAGTTTAATCCCTTATTGACATGAAAATTCCATTTTTCAGCTCTATTCACGTTATTCTGATATTATTAAATATCTGAAATATTAAACCACTAAACAAAGAGTAAACCAGTAATTTCCTGGTCAGTTCTCGACAATTTTACCTACACCTTTCTTGTTGCACAGCCAGGAAGCTGGAGCTCCTCCCTGCTGTGAAAGGGGAAAAATAGAGTCCTGGAAGATAGAACCTGAGCTTGATAGATATATATACTCTTGTAAGTAGGAATCTAAGTAGGCACCTGCAGGGAAAGGAAGGATGCTTAGAGGAACTGCTGCTCCCAGTAGTGTCTTGGATCTTCACTGAAATCCTGGCAGGAGGAACAGCAGATGGAAACATCACTCAGCATTGTCTTCGAGAAAATGTGTGTGCATCATCTTCTCACTTTTCCACAAAATTCCCTCCAAATATTTTAAGCAACCACCGACAGAGATGGAGCTTCCACCTGGAAGGAAAGGGAGCTTCCATCACCCCTATATCTACTACAGAGTGGCTTCCAGAGAACAACCATGGTGCGTCTGGATGGAATATGAGCCAGTTATAACTGATTTATTAGCAGTAATGAGTCTCCTGAAGATGTAGGGCTGCACTGTTAGCGAGGCACTGATATTACAGTCATGCAAGTCTGTACTTCAGCCTGGGATTTGTTTTCCAGACTATCCAGAATAGAGAGAGAAGGCCTCTTCAGGTCTTCATCTACTGCTAAGACTCAGCTACTTTTTTCATTACATGTAGGTAAGCAATAACAAATACAAGCAGCATATTTTAGGAGCAAACATGCTCCTGGTCACCTCTTCAGGTTCAAAGTGGCCATCAGCACTGAGATCAGAGCACAAATAATGAAGGATGGTCACATGTTGGCCATCCAGTTTCAGCTGTATTTCTCTTAGGGAGCAGAGCAACAATTAATTACAACAAAAGAGTGATCCATGTGCAAGTGAGGAAAGGCGAGCTCACTAAAGTAGTGAGCGCTCACAGTTAGGAACGTCAGCCTGGTAGGAGCCAGCAGGCAGAAGACAGACTGGGATCCCATAGAGATCCACACCAAGAGGCCTCAGGAAGGAATCTGTTACATAGACAGACCATAGAGGAGATGCACTTTCTCTAGGTATTCTGTCTCTTGAAACCACTGAGAATTTTTGGAGTGAGAATTAGGTTAGAGAAAAAGATCCAACATAAAAAAAAAAAAAAAAAAAAAAAAAAAAAAAAAAAAAAAAAAAATTTTGGGCACGGTGAACAACTGTTTTTCAGTCTGTTAATTTAACTTCATTCAGCTGATCTGCATTCCTCTGGTTTAAAAGTTCATTTCCTCTACCCTGTGTTCAAAAAAATCCAGCATTACAGGCTGAGAACCCTTTGGTTTCTCACTATAAAGAAAGACAAAATCAGCCTTACTTCACAGCTACACTTGGTTTACCATCATAACTATGATCCCAGTAAACACTGGAAGAGGAAAGAAAAATGAGCTTTCTCTTCCTCTCTTCAGCTTTCTCTATTGTACAGACCTGAATCCTTCAGTCTCCTGATTGATAACTGTGCCTTTCCATGGCTATTTGAGATAATCATGTGGAAAATCAGTGCAAATGATGCATGTTTAATTGGGGCACTTCCAGAAATCCTGCATATCTGTTGACCTCTCTGAGAGAAATCTGGATCCACTTTGAAAGTCAACCAACAATTTCTGGCAGAGCCAAAGGCACTCAAACCTGAGACTGTAAATAACTGACATATTCAATGGCAGAGAAAATGTAAGCCATTCAAATTGCTTCAACCATGACAAAGAAAATATTAAATTACATTTAGTTCAAGCATCAATTGGTAAAACTCATTCTTTCTTGTAAACATATTTGCAAGGATCATGTAACAATCACGGCCCAAATCCCCAGTTGGCATAGGTTTTCCTCATTCTGCTGCTCAGTGAGAAACTGGCTCCATAAATTCTTTGTGTCCTTCTATGTGAACACCACCGCCACAAGCACAGGCCAGGACTCTACGCTTTCTTGGTTTTAAACTTTGAGCCAGAGTCAAAGGAGAGAGAAAAAACAAAGCTCCAGAGAAAACCTTACTGAGCATTTTGTATCTGCTCAGGTTGGAAGAAACTTAGTAGCTATGGACGTTAATTTACTGTGGAGCTAGCTCTTTAAAGCAATCACGTTGTTTCAAATACCAGTAAAATATCAGACAGACAAAGTAAATATATAATTAATCTCAAATAATATTTTGTGCTATGGTCGTGAGCTGTCGAGTGCTTCAGCAAAAGACATAGTGATTGATATCTTTTATGCCACAAAAGCTCTCAGAAGCTACACCAAGAAGATATTTGCTATGTCCCCACCAGAGTGTATTTCATCATTGAAACATTTGTGTGCCTATTAAAAATACATTTCTGTTTCTAGACTACTCGTGGCAACAGGTAAAGGCTAGGCAGCTAGGAGAAGCTGCTTGTTTGCTGAGCCTGTCAGAACACTTCTGTGTCAATAGAGAAAATGTATGTGCACAGCTCTAATGGGATCCCTCCATTGTAGTACCTTGTCATTTTGAGAGAGCCTTGCCCTCCACGCCCTGTGAGCATTTTTTACAGTCAGAATCAACATGCCTGAGTTCTTGTTTCCAACTTTCAGTAATGTTTATTATTGTTTGTCAGCAACTCAGCTCTGCTGGAAAAATCTCCTTTGGTGAATAATGAAGTCATTCCCACAGTGACTGCTGGGTTCCAAAATTTTCAGTACTCTACCTATGGCTATTTAGCTGTACATGAGAAGCGCAGAAAATCTTACTTTTCATGGCCCATAAATAAACACCCAATCCAACACTTCAGCACATTTCTAATTGTAATGCAGCGTATAATGTTTCAGTGCACAATACAGATGTTTTCAGTTATTATATGAAGAGGAGACAATGATGGTTAAGTATGTGTTTGCATTATAGTCACGGCATGAAATCATTATGTTCAACTTTCTTGATCATTTTCTTCATATAAAAAAGAAAATTCTGTTCAGCCATTATTCTTTCCCACATGGAACAAGCTGCAGAAAAGTCAAAGACATCCATTTCTAAACCACTAACTTATAGCAAAATAAAGGGCAAAAATTCTGTTTAAATATTGTACTCTTTCTGTCCTGTTTCCTGTTGTTAATCATATACCACCAGTCAGCTGAAATGAGCCCAGGGGGTACAAGGATGTGAGCAAGAGCAGAGTTGTCCTGTGGGACTTTTATTCTCAATGATAACAGCCCAATAACCCATCTCCCTGGGTCTCCCTGCTGGGAGTTTTACAGGTGACTGTCCTCAGTGGAGCTCCAAAGTGTTCCCTCACTGACACCAGGGTGCTACTATTTCTTCAGTACTGGTTCTCATTAGCTTTTCTCTCTGCCTGCAGTTCTCTGTTTCTTTCTCCCCCATTTTCCTGTCCATCCATCTTGGCAGTCTTCTGGAAAGTTAAAACTACATAACAGAACCTTCTGCTCTCATTTCTTTACTGGCTCCAGAGCTTTCTCCCTTCCAGTCCGCCTCACTGCAGTAAATTATTAGTTGATGAGAATAACTCATTAGTTCACTTATAAAAAGGGCTGACTTCACAAATAACTATTTTTATGGGTTCTATTTGGGAAGGCAAAAATAACTATTTTGGTTACGTGAACAAGCTACATGGATACACATGGGCAGTAACTATCTAGGCAACTCCAGACCACAACTTGAGACCATTTTAATTTTAGAAAAATCAAACCTTAAAAGGCAAAGAAGTTTTGTATTCCTAGACTGGAAGGGCTGGATTTATCTGTCCAAGAGAACTTATCATTTGAGATCATTTTTAATGCACAAAGTCAGATGAAGTGAGAGAAGAAAGAGTTATGACACTGTTTATCAAAGTACTGAAATCAAAATAGAGTAACTGTTCCAAAGCCATCACTGCAGAAACCCATACAACTGATTGAAGCAAACTTTAAATCTTGTTATGTGTTACTTTTCCTAAAGTACAGAACTCATGTGAGATACCATGCCAGACAAAATAAGAGAAATCAGTGTCATGGTACAGTGCAAGCTTGATTTTAAGTTCAGCAAACCTGAAAATTTTTCAGCCAGATAGAGAATAAAAGACAGCAGGTTGCAATGACATTGTATGAGTTGAATGAAATATTTCAAAAGAAAATGTAAGACCAATGTATTCAGAGATGGAGACTTCAAAACAACCCCTCTACTTTTAGATCAGTGCTGAAGATGAGAAAATTACCAAAACTTCAGATTTCATAATTAATCACATTTAAGATCTAGCAAATTTTAACATTTCATGGAAAAAATAGTTTTACTTCAAAGATGAATTTGACCTCGATTGATTATGAAAACTTACACATTGGGTTTAAATCCATATGCTAGAAAAACTCTGGAAAAAAAAGTTGCAGGAGCTGCATGACATGAATTAAGATTGCAGTTGAATGTGCTGGTTAAAACAGATAATGTTTTTCAAAAGATTCAGTCTGATTCTAAATTCTGTTTTCTGATTATAAATTACTTACAAACAAATGATTTTTTAAATTGAGTGTATTTGTAATAATTTAACAAACTAAATATGGCAACTTATTTCAGTCTGTCCAAGCCATGTTTCCCACACCTCTGTACCATGCATTGCCTCAGTTGGATGATTGATCATGTGAATAGTTTTAGGCCAATCCTTTCTTCCTTCTTCAAGTGGCCTCTGAGAGCACTTGCAGGTAGTGTTCCAAATACTGCAGAATGAGAAGCAGAATTTAATGCATTTATTACCCATGTCAAAACCAGTTTGTAAGTTGTTTGAAGCAGCCTCCAATGTTTCTTGGAGTCATTGCCTGAAAACTGTACATAAGTAACACAATCATTACAAAAGTGCAGCACAATTTTTCAACGGATATGGCTGAATGGTAAGCAGTAAAAAGAGTGACTTCAACCCATTTCTTGGTTCAGCAACCAAGTTTGAATTGTTTTAATTTGTTCTTTCACTAGTGTTCAAAAATAAATAGCTTCTGTGAACAAACATCATGTAGACATATAGAGTTTATTGACCAAAGTTTCACTTTATGTTGATGCTCTTTACTTTGTTCTGTACATCAACTAACTTTCATTATAGTCTTCTTGTCACCTGACATCATGACAGAAGAAAGTAGAAGGATGTAATTATCAACATCCTTTTTTGTTCAATATTTATTTAATTCATATGTGAATGACATCTTTTCAGAGACCAGAATTAGCATAAGTGAGGGGAAAAGATGCAGGAAAGGATAGATCACAAATTTGAAGAGTGGTATATAAGCAAAGTTGTGCAGTATTGGATTATTTCTCTGGGTACCAGTAAATATTTAAATCTTACTGTCTTCTTTTCCACACAGCTACATTATTCCCACAGCCCTTGAATCCTTTTCCTCTGATTGCCTCTAAACCTTGAAAATAATATTTTAAACAAATTCCTAGGAACCATTGTTTTTATCATGCTTCACAAACTTCATACTGTACCCTGCATTTTAATTTTTATATTTAGTAAAAGCAGCTGTTAGCTATTTGAACAACTAACACACTGTGGCATGCTACCTGAAACCACACTGAGGTATAACAATTATCTAAATTAAGCCTTTCAACAAGGTAGGCAAGGCCCTTTATAACACTAAGATTCCAAAGTAAAAAGGAAACATGCTTACACTAATTAGGCATTTGGTCTGACACATTAAATCCTATTTGGGAATTTACCTTATTTACTTTTAGGACTGAATGTGGTGACAAAATGAATGTGACAGAAAAAAACGCTTGGGGATATGTTGATCACCTCTACAGTCCTCTAGAAATTTCCCTGTGTTACAGGTACAGACCAATAAGAGAGCCAGGAAGAGCCAGCCATTCCCACCACTAACTTTTAGGCAACCAGGCAACAGCTTTCTCAGAAGTAAAATCACTGGAGAAAAATAAATAATTTTATCCTTAATACTAACACATCTAAAACATGCTAATGGTCAGGTTTCAAAATGTTGTAATTATAAATGAGGTGTCTTTTTACTTAAACATGCAAATTGCTGGTGAGTTGAGCATATATTGCAGAGTATGAATTCCTCATCATCAACAACTAATAACAATTTAAAAAAAAAAAAAACTGGAGAAAAGCAGCCAAACCATCTGACAAAGCCTGGGGCACATGTAACCCCATCACTACAAATGACTGCAGAGCTTACAAATCGAGCCAGATGCTGCTTCTGGAAGGATTTCATCTATAATATCCGAACGGCATGACAGCCTATCACAACTCATGTTTGGCCTAAAGGTGTGCCACACTGGTGGAATGGGCAAATAATGAGAGGGAACAGGAGCAGAGCCTTAATCCTAACTAAGGAGGGGGTTTTTTATTGTGGTTTATGCTGTGGTGGGGCTTTTTTAAATTTGAAAATTGAATTCTTTCTACCTGCAAACACAGGCACAGATGGTGCTTCTATATTATGCTGTTATAATGGACTGATTTGTTTGCAGTGTTGCATTCACGTCCAAATTCATGTCCAAATGCATTGGGTCTTCCATAGTGTTGCACAGAATGGGTCAAATGTAGAGAAGATGAGAATCTCTTTGGTGTATAATGAAGAATTTTGCCCATAGCCCCTCTGGCAGGTGCAGCATCTGTGTTCTGAACTCCCTTCCCCAGCTAGGCATGTGGCTGGATAATAATTGCTGAATGAATAGACTTTATGAAAGGGCTGAAAATATGCATGAGGGCTGCATTTCACAAACAGGGGTACTGATAAGGGTTACACAATCCATTAATTGTGGCTTCATTTCATCATTTCTGATTTTGTCTGCAAAAGACTGCTAAGCAAGTCTTGAGACAGGGAGACCAAAACCTGACCCCTGGTACTGAGGTTTTAAGTAGAGACAATCATTAGAACTCAGTTTCCTCCCATTTTCCTTCTGTTTGACTATTTTGAAGTTATCTTTATGAAAACCCTTCCTTGCTGAGCAGTCATGCCTGTGTTTATCGTCAGTGTAATCTTTCTACCAACTTACACCACAATTTTGAACCTGCATTAAATGATAATTTGGAGGATTATTTGCATTTTGTTTAATTATTTTGCTGGTTTATGACTACAATTTTCTCAAAAAAAAAAGAAAAAGAAAAAGGTGACTTCTAAAGATAAAGAAAAATGTCCCATCTTTGTGACTTTTAGGAAAGTGACTTAAGCACAAAATTAATATCCATACATCAGTATAAGTATATATCCATCACCATTGGGCATATGCCTAAAACATGTTTGTTCTTCCTCCTGAAAAATCATAAAAGAGATTTAAGACAAGAACCTTGCAGAACACCACAGCCAGGAGACAGTAAAGAAACCATCATTCACTATAAGTTTAGTCTATTCTGGGGACTGGAACTAGTCTCACATGCACACTTTTCTTTCTTTTTATGCTTATTTTGGTTTGGGTTTTTATTTTGGTAGCCAAGAGAGCTGTAAGTCCTCGATGAAGGATGAGTCTCCCACACGGTAGCACTCTGTCTGTTCACAGCAGCACAAAATGTCCAGGTGTCATAAGCACTCCTGTGAAAGATCCCCAAGTTGCAGGAACACATCACAACATGGGAATCTTCCAAACAGAACATTCCTGTCTTAACTTTGCTGATTAGGAACATACGGGAGTCAACGGGAGATTTGGTCCTTTTACAGTGATAATTCAATCAATCTAGGCAACTCATAAGTTAGAGAAGGTATAAACTCCCCACTATAAAATGCATTCCACTTGCTTATATCCCAAAATGTACAATGTTTAAAATGACTGGAGTTATTCTCTCTGAATCAGTCTTAGAATAAATGCTAAACTTGGTGGAGAGTGGGGATACCGTTATGGTGATGCCACCTTTGGATAAGGAAAAAACAACAAGCAAGTATTGTATGATATTCAGACAGTGGAAAAATCAAGATCTTAATCAGCTGGAGTCTGTGTCCTGTTGCACTTGGTAAACATTTTTTTTTTGCTATTGTCCTTTTTAGATAGTTCTTTAAACCCTCAAAGGTCACTTAATTCAGGGACCAGGAAAGGAAGAGAAGAACTCTCCTGTCAAAAGCGAATCTCAGCTGGCAACCTGCACTGAACTTTGGAGACAGCAGCAGCAGTTTGTTGTTGTAGGAAAACCCAGAAGCCCAGCCCTTACAAGTAAGTGCCTTTATACAGTCCTGACAGTGCAGTTACAGAGACAGATCCCCACATTCTCATCCAGTAATTCAGTCAAAAATTTACCTTTCTAAAGCCAGGATGCCTCAACAGACTGCACAGAGTATCCCAGTCAGGCACATCACAAACCCACAGCACAAATGCTTTCTTGTTGCTCTTCTAGGGATAGGTTAGGACAATTTCTGTGCATACTGCTAAAACGTTTCTTAATAGTTCCCATACCACTCCTAGTCTTACTGTGGTCAGATATAAGAGACCATATAATCACCATCTTTGTAAGCACAGTGTTTGCTGAAGAGATTGCCTTGCACAGCACATGGCCAAGGTGGCCAAAGTAAGTTAAAAGGGTGGAGTTAGTGAGTGGCAATAGCACATGAATGAAGTTTTATAGTTTGTCTATGACCCCATAGGTAACAAAGTTAAGATAGGAGAAAAATTTTCTGAAATCTGTGCTGTGGTTCTTCATCCTCATTATATGTAGTACAAATGACTTTCTGCTATCCCTAAAATCATAGAATAATTCAGGTTGTGAGAGCCTTATGGATGGAGATTTTTATGTGTTTGCTTCTGTTGGCTTTGTAGCTGAAGATGCTACACCCTTTAGTGCCAGCAGTACAGCAGAACTATTGATGAACACCAACTACCAGGTGACTGTGTAGCTACTTCTCAGCTGTTCATAACCTGGTTGCCTGTTAGGTGTTCCTCAGAGATACAGAAGATGAGAGAGTTAAACCAAAATTGTCATAGAGCATAAAGATGATATAGAATATGTGCCTGTTCCTCTTCCCTGTGAAGCAGACAGAGATAGGGATCATTGTGTTCGTGTATATCTTCTATTCTGCAGGTTGTCAACAAAGGCCTCAGTGTACATGAAAAGAAGGGAGCAAATCATGTCAATTTGGATTTCATGATGTTAAAACTGTTTAAGGAATTCTTGCCATTTGAAAAACAATTTTAGGCAGAGTTTGGACAATAGATGTGTCCTGACTTCATCTCACCTGTTCTCCTGAAACAGAGCAGCCGTAATTCATGCACAAATGTTGGCACAAGGTTGTTATTCACTCTTTTCATCTACTGCCTGGTGCATCTTTGCATGATTCATTATTCCTAACAGCTATATCAAGTGTTGCAATTACTGCACAATATAGATTTACCTCTATAATATTTCTAGATTGAAAAGAGAAAAATAATATATTAAGTGCTTGTGATATCTTTATGTATAAGTTTGAGAATCATTAAATAGCTGTCACTCTTCCTTCCTCCTCAGCATCAATTACTCCACTCTGGTTTTACTTACTCCACTCTGTATAATGAGTCCCTAGAGCATGTTTCATTGCGGGAGAATGAACACATTTTTCACTTGCGGTCAGTGGGATGTGGTTAATTTGAAATCACTTAAACTATTATATCTGTCAAGCGTGGTTATTTTATTTTCAATTCACATCAGTGTTTTAGTATGCATGTCGGTTACTGGGTTAAACTGGCAGATTAATTTCCAAGCAGTCTGTTGCAATGCTCTTCTCCACTATCTTTACATATAGGCTCTTGTTGAAACTTAATACATTCCCATTAAAATTAATTTCAGAGAAATCTACATTCAATATAAATACTCATATGATAAACAGCACTCACCATCGAATGAAAAAGGTGGCAAGATCAGGGGACTTAGTTTTCTCATGAAAACCCAAAATACTTGTTTTTCCTCCTTGTTCCATCTTAACTTCTTTCATATGCATCATGATATGCATCTGTGGGGAAAAAAAAAAAAAAATTCAGTAACTAAGGTCACTTTGCCATGCTTAGGGGTTTTTTTTTCCTGCTATGTTTACTGATTGCATTGATCAAAATTGCTGCAGTTTTCAGTTCAATGTGAGCAGATTCACTACTCACACCATATAAAACTGTTCAGGTCGTTTGGGGTTTTTCTCTCTTTTTAAAATATTGTGGCTTGAAACTTATAAATAGCTAGAATTTGAAAATGCTGAAATACTGACTTACACAGCTACTAATAACAGGGTGCTCATACAGAGAATTAGAGGAAACGCCAATGGGCTTTTTATTACAGCAATATTGTACATATTACATGAATAAATTACATTGTTGCATTATGCAGCTGCTGCATCATCAGTTTAGAGAGTAGACTGTGATCCTAAGTATTCGGGGATGCAAGCTCATTATCTCTAAACCCACTTTGGTTACAGCCACGATACAATCCCAGCTAAACAGCTTTCGCATAATGTATTGCATATACCTTTGCATAATCAGGTACATGGCTCAGAGACGGACTGATGAGTTTAGGTGTCTAATCAAATTTACAAAAAATAGTCTCTTTCTCTGAATCAGGCAGAATCTTTCACTTGGAAAGGTTATTAGAGAAACTATATTACCCATAAAAATACAAATCTACATATGTTGTGAAACATCATTTTTGATTTGAAAGATGCTAGTAGAAAAATATGCATTTGTATAACAACAGAGCACACTGTAAAAAGAACCAACTAAATAAAAAAAAAAACTGTTTTTTCTCTATCGTCTTATGATGATAACTGCCAGTGTTTGAATGCTGCCAAAGCACTTCTTGAAACTCAATTGTTTTTATTCTCTGCACATTGTTCTCTCATCCCATCGAATAAAACACAAATTTTAACATCTTCCACAGCTGTAAATGTTTGCCTACGACTCATAGATTCATTTACATATTTTATATATTGATGCAAATATCTTTGGCTAAGCAAGTAGTACTCTGTCATTTTACTCAGCTCCTGCTTCTTCTCATTGCTGTAATTTTTACTTTGCTTAAACTGTGTCTATTTTCATTGCTATTGTTATTCTCCTCTTCTGAAAGCACATGCATTCCCCTTGCATCTCCCACCTGGCTCATTGTGCTCATCACCTCAAGGGAAATCCTAGGCCTGGAGAAATCGGTCAAGGTTTTACAAGTAGCCTTAAGCTGGACAATATTTTACTTCTGGTCTCTTGCCAGATGAGGCTGCTTGTCATATGACATTTCTACAGAGCTTTTCATAAGTGGTTTCTTGAAGAGGCTCCTAAAAGCTATCAGAATCATAGAGATAATGGTGGTTAAGGCGAGGATAAATATGTAGCGCTATATCATTTTATGTGCACACAATAAAACTAAGTGAGAAAATCACACACTTTTAGTCTAAGCAGTTTTAGAATAGAAGTGTTCATCCTTCAAATCCCAAATTTTCATGCTGTTGTTTTGAATGCTTCGAAGGGATTCCAGGTGAAGGAAAATCTAAGCCTAATGTAAAGTGATATATGTCATAATGCACATATCATAGTGGTCATAACGGTGCTGTCTTGGCTTGAAAGACAGGTGTCTGCTGAGAAAGGCAGGAGCCAATGGAAAATGTAAACCCCTTCCCTCCAAATTATTATAATTTGAAATTAAGGGGCTCTCAGGCAAAGATATGAAAATAGGAATAACTGTTCTTTACTAGTATGTATAATAAAGCAAGCAGCTAACAACTCTGGCATTAACAACAAACAGCACCAGGAGCCCAGTGACCCCTTCTCAGCCACGGGCATGTTCCCTTCAGTGCAGTTCTGCTCACAGCCAGCGGGGGCACTGCTGGCTCCTGGCAGGCAGGGCAGCTGCAGTGATTCCCCCGGGGCTGCAGGGGGCGCTGTGGTGCAGGCTCGGGGAGCACATGGCAATGACAGGCGAGAGGCTTTGCTTCACAAACACCAGGGCAGCCGATCCCGGTGCCCCAGCAGGACTCTGAGGAGCACCAAGCTGGAACAGCAGGACGTCTCAGCAGGCAGGGGGTGCAGTGCAGTGAAAGCTCAGAGCAATGCTGAAGAGGCAGCAAGGGCAGGGCAGCAGTAGCCGTGCTCCCAGCAGGGCAGGGAGAGGTGAGCTCAGGATCCCAGGCACTGCAGCTCATGGGGATAGGCCCCTCTTTTAGTGAGGTAGGTGATAATATGGTCGCAGTTCAGTGACTGCTCTCATGAGCAGAGGCTCACCCCACAACAGAAGCAGCAGCTCTGGGCTGGGCTCTGGTGGCGGCAGTGAATTCTCTTCCCCAGGCAGCAGCTCCTACCATCCTCCTCCAAAGCTGAGAGAGAGCGAGCTAGCAGCTGCAGCAGCCTCATCTTCTACCTGCCCTATTCTCTTGGTATCTCTGCCCCTTGGAGAGAAAATTCCAGATAGGAGAAGCATAGCCCTCTTCCCCTGAGCTTGGCCACTTCCTTTGTTTCCTTAAGTGCCCAGTCGTTAGTGTTTCCTAGCAATTTATGGGGGGGAAAAATTCCCTAAGTAAAAGGAAAGAAGCCTAACTCCCAACAGGTGCTGGAAGAGTGTACAAGACCCATTGGTCTTCCAAGACACTAAAGGCTGTGGCCTGGCATTGACAAAAACAGAACCAGGAAAGGAAAATCTTGGAGGCTGCATTTCTCCTGCTTCTGGACATCTTCCCAGCCTAGTGTGAGAAATTCATGCTACACTTGAAAGAGGAAAGGGAGTGATGAAAGTGTTGATTCAGCTATCAATGTGTCACTCCCTATCCTCCATTAAAAGTAGAAATACACTTCCCTTTATATGGTTTGCCCATATAAAATCTAAACATTCTGCACTATTATCTTCCCTAAATTTAGGCTAAGACAGAATGACTCCTGTATCTTCTATGCCATTCCTAAAGTGCTATCAGCTGTAACTTTACACATCTTTTTCACACATCTTTGAAGCTGAGTGGGTAGACATGAATCCTAAATAATACTGCAGCATGAAGTGAAGACATCCTATGTTAATGTTACCAGGTCACATGGTTGGTCCACAGAGCTGGAAGTGCAGAATACAAATTTGAATACAGCCTGTACCTATCACTGACTTTTTGCCTTCCGTGACTTAAGAAAATCATATAATATTGTTTCCAGTCTTCACATTAAAAAAAATAACTTTAATAATGTCAAAGAACACCTTTTTATGAAGATATGGTCAACCAAATGTTCTTGGAGAGAGAATAAGAGTGGGGAGAAATGGAAATTTATTGATGTTGTTGCCAGTGTATATGCATCTCTGTGAAGATACATATATCTGCAAAGAACAAAAATTGTCCTACATTTATAGATATGATTGTCATGGGCTGTCACTGATCTACTTCCAAACCCAAATCCACTCAAAGTAATAATCATGTCAATTTTCTCTGAGAACATACCTAGCATTTTTAGGAAAATAAAGACAAACTAAGTGAATAACCTGCTTTAATTTTTTTGTAGAATAAAAGAGCATAGTATTTTCCAGTACTAATCCTAGAAATGTTCAGTCTTCATGCTACACTACTTTTTGAGAGGAAACATTAAAGTATTGTTGCATATAAAAGATAAAAGGTAGGTAAAATAGAAAAGGAACTATCCAGGTGAATGCTGCCATATTCCTAAAACAGCTTTGAGATATATATGTGTGTGTGTGATGTACATACATGCACAAAGGTGGACAGTGATGCATTCTGTGATATGTGCTAGTTCAATAATTTTTTTGCAAAACCTTAAGTTTATGCAGCAAAATATTGTGCCGATTTATTCAGTTATACTAGACCAACTTCAAATAAATTTGGTCCCAAATAATGCAGTTACAAGGAAGAGGTTTTTGGGAGGTTTTTCATTTGTCTTTATGTAAAGAAATTGCCAAAGCAAGCTGGACCACAGTCCCCTTTTGGTCAGTCATGACTTGATATGAAAAATTTTGATTGCAAAGATTATTGTAGGCAAATGAGAACACCTTTGAGAATGGAATGACTAGGCAATCTCAGCTCAACTTTTACCACATGCAAACTAAAAAGGCAATCAACTCATTGGTAGTGTCTGATCTCTGCATGTCTCTTTAGAATCAGTCAGTAACCAGTACTGTGAGCAGCTGTAGAAAGTGAATTTAATTTTGCTTGTGTGTGTATAAAGAAAATGTAGAGCTGATTTTTTTTTTTTCGTTCCTAAGCACAAGAAAAGTTGGCATACATGTTGCCTGTGGTTACTGGGGCTAAAAGAGTGTGTGAGGTTTTCTTCCTCCAAGCTGTAGTGAGAGATGAAGAGATCCCATATGGGCCACTAGTACAAAGAAAGCAGAGTAACAGGAAAAGAAAAAAAACATACAGTGTGTAAGGGTAACAGAGGGAAATAAGATTGAAAGAACAAAACATCAACATTGTTAGTCATGAGGAACAGACAGGAGGGAGGTATTGCCTGCTGACCATGTGTACCAATGCCAGAGTCTAAAAAAAACTGCATCTGTGGTATGGGATGGTGTCTCTCTAGATCTGAAAGGCAGCAGCAGATTGTTTTTATAGAAAGAAAAGGTGTCAGCAGAAAGGAAGGAGCATACACACATGGAATCATTTGCTGTAAGAAGCCATTTGAAAAACAACTGAGGAGTTGAGTGGAAGAAACATCTGTGAAACATGCAGCAAGACCACCACTAGTGCTTCAGGGAAGAGGTGGGAACAGAAGGGGATACACAAGCAGTGTTGGACATAGCATCTTGTCAGAACGACAAGGAAATGTTGTCGGTACTTTCAAGAAAATCCAGCATCTTGTGAGTCTGGGAGGAAAAATACTTTGTCCTTCTTGTGAGAGAGCCTGAGTGCAATTTTTATACTTTTCAAGAAGAAGATAAATCTATGTTCATTGACCAAAGTAAATCAAAGAATGTTATCTTTAAGAAGAAATTGCCCTTTTCATGGGATATGTTAGCAATTCTGCCTACCAGGATCAGGACATTTTGGCTTCTTTTCCTGGGCTTGCTTCTTTTGTTAGTGACCCTAAATGTGAAAGTCTTAAGAGACAGCAAATTGCCACCAGTGAAAAACAGCAGTCATGTAGTCTTGGGGTCAGTGAAAGCAGATACAATGTGTAACAGCAAGGAGGGAGAAATTCCATACCTTTTACAGGTCTGGCCTTAATTTTGCAGTCAAGACTTTTTTTGGTTGACACTAGAAAGAAAAGTCTTCATGATATCAAGACCATACCTGAAGTCAGTTCAGCTATTCCTCATTAAGACGTCAGTCTAGATGCAAAATAACCTGTCTGTAATACAAATGAAAATGAAAACATTGATCAGAGGAAATTTTACTTCTCTGGGTTTGAAGCCTTCCTTACACAAAACCTTGAATGACTTTTCAGCTTTGCTGAGGGAGTGGTGCAGGAAAGGATATTTTGTTAGCCAACTATTACGTAGAATTGTATGGAAAGCCCATGTGCTACCCAAAGGCCTCTCAAGGAGGTCACATAAAAGATGAGTCATAATGTAACTGATTTCTACCAGATTATCTTTCCATTGGCTCACTGAAGAAAAAACAAACTATGGAATGTGAAAGCACTTTGAAGTGACTGATGATCTTGCTGTTTATTAACCACACTGAAGGCGACCTTAGTAAAAAGTAAATGAAGGCAAATGAGTAATAGACACTTAATGGCTCATTCCAACCACTGTAAAGACAAAGCAAACCTTTTATTTTTTACAAAGAGATATGATCTTATACTGTCCCAACAGGTTAATGATAGCTCTCAAGGAAGAATAATATTGAGAAAAGGACTATATACCTTAATTGTCTACAAAACATATACACATTTTAATTTAGGATTTTTTTCAAAAGAATAAATCTTTATGTTAGCAATCACAAAATAGTCTGAATCAGAAGGGAACCATAAAGACCACTGAGTCCATCTCCCAGCCCTGCACAGAATCAACCCCAAGAGTCATAATATGTGCCTGAGGGTATTGTATAATAAAAAATGCTGCCATTTATTTTCTTCCTCCACAGGTTAATAGTTAGGTTTATTCAATAGCTTATTTTCAAGCTAATACATGGGAAAACTCACTTTTCCTAGTGAAATAGAATATTTAAAGAAGTAGCTCAATATAAGGGGGAAAAAACGTCCAGAGGAAAAGAGATTGTTCAGAAAGAAGCAGTGTCTGTCTGTAATAAATAAGCTCCAGGTAATTCTTCAGCCATCAGTGGCTAGAAAAGTTTATTTTTAATTAGTTACAATGAATTTGCTAGTTTTTAAGAATTTTTGATTGAAGAATCTCTGACTGAAAAGAGAAATCTTTCTTAGCACAACCTTTCTAAAATCACTTTTTAATTATTTTTATATTATCAAACAGTTCTTCAAAATCTGACCTTGTAAAAAAAATCAAAGCTAACAAAAAACAGAATGCAAAAACATTTGTAATTTCCTGTTATTAGATTTTTTTTCTTATTTTTTCTTTTTTTTTTACTTACTGCTGGCCAGTGTAGCATTAGTTATACTTCCTTTCAGTGTTTTTATTGTGTAGATCATACATTCCCTGCATCCTTCCACACACCAAGCTTTGGAAACTGAAAACCTGCTGCCCTGGTGCTCAACGAGCGAGTCCAATTCATGGTGGGTCCTGAGGGTCTTGGAGCATCAGACCACGGGTTGTGACTCACTGAAATCCTGATTAAGGGGAGAGGTTTGTCATCTTGCACATCTAAACCTTAATCCACATCCCTGGCACTGCATACTGGTCTTGACAGGAACAGAGCCAGCTTGGCTCTTGGCAGATTCAAAAGGATTGCCTCCTGGAGACTGGATGGCTTGGCACAGTGAGAACACAGAGGTCAAACTACGATGTTTGCCAAACAAAAAAGAACCTCTCATTTTCCAACTCTACTGCTGCTCCCTGGGTAAGCATTTTTGGCCTTTTGCCTTGGTTTGAAGGCAAGACTTGTTAGGATTTAGCCTGAGGGACCTGATTTACTGTTGAAGGTCAAGCTAGATTTTGACTGTTGTGAAGCTCTGATATGGTAAGGTCACACTCTTTCTCGTTAGGGCTGATCTCTCAAGGCTCTGGGTAACTCCTGGGACATCATCAAGAATGGAAATTACTGCACACCTTGCTGAAGCCAATTCCTGATGGTTTTTATGCTCCATTTTCACGAAATACAGACAATTTTGCCTGAGATTGCAGCAGAATAGAACATAGTAATTTCATTTCATATAGGATTTGAGAATATGAACATTTGGATTTTTTCCCAGCAGTATACTTTGTCTCGACTACTACTCACTATATGTATATTTAATTATCATGTACATTTTTAAACCAGAAGTACATAGACTCTAAAAATGTTGAAACCAGATTTATTTTAAGGCATTTCAGTCTCAATGAAACAGCAGATTTTCAAGACACACAATCCTATTATCATTTTTCTAACAAATTTTCCATGTCATGCATCAGTGGTCGTTTATTCTTTAGTTTTGCTGGAGCTAACATCACTATTACAAGGATGCTTTTCTGCTCAGAACACTCTCTCTGCCTTCTGGTTACTCAGTAGCACAACCAGCACTGGACATATTCCCCAGCACCTGACACCCTGCAAAAGAGGCCACTGTTGCCTACCAAGTTTGGTGGGTCTGCACAGAGCCAAGGCTTCAGCAGCAGCAAGGAATCCTCTTTCACAATTTTCTGGCTCACACAGCTGTGATTTGGGTATTGCTGCAGTGTGATATAACGTTACCCCCTCCTCAAGTCAGGCTGTCAAGGAGAGCACCATTTGAAACACCTCCAAATCCACAGAGCTCACCCTGTGCCAGAGCCCTCCTCCCTCCTTGTGGTGTCTTTTATGAAAACAGAATTTCTCAGAAACAACCAGCTGTTTTGAAGCAAAGTGTAACAAAAGAAACTTGAGCAATCTCAGCATATGTTTTTATTCCTCACCTGTCTTGTTGCAGCAGACTATGCAATAGAGTGAAAGTTTTACCTACCATCACACTCACAATTCCTCCAGACCTCCAATATCACATTTGTCATCACTACAGTACACATCAGCTGCTTGGTTTTTCATCATTGTGGTAGTGTATTGGAACTAATAATACAGTTGCTCTTGCAAAAGAATCATACAGAGCCCTTCTTTGCCCAAACATTAGTGCAAACTGTATTCTGATTGTGAAGGTAACATTTCTTTTTGAATTAAATCAGACCAAATTGGCTTTCGAGCAGCAGTGAAGACTTTTTGTTTCATTTCTCAAGTTTTGAAATGTGTTTTCTAAAGTTTTGGATTGAGGATATCTTGACTTCTACATGATTCTCTCTTTAACAGACTGTGCAGCAAGGAGCTTCTGTCACTACAAAGAAAACATTCCCAATCCCCTGCTCTACTGTCAAACCCACATTAAAAACAGAAAGAGTCAGCAATCTAAGGATGCTGCCTGAAAAGCTCCTAAACAAAGGTTTAGTTCCTGGAGTTTAACATGACAAATTGTATGCATAAAGTCTCTCATGGATGTAATTATGTGATGTCAGAGCAGGAGAAATTTTTCTCAAATATTTTTAAATAATGTCCAGTATTATCAATACAAATACTGAGTGAATTCACTTCTCTAAAAACTGAGTAAATTCAGATGAGTAAATTTACTTCCATAAAAATTATATTTATTGGAAATCACTGTGATTTTTATTGCCTTTGCTCAGTATCATTTTGTAGTCTCATTAAGAATCCTTGAAATTTCAGAATTCAAATATTCAGTTCTTTCATTTTACTAAATTTTAAATCTTCAAAATTGCTTCATTCTAGCCCATTGTGTCTTTTATATTTGCTAATAGTATCAAACCTGAAAAAATACCACTCCCATTCTTGCAAGAATTAAAAAACTTGCAAAAAATAGTCTACCCAAAATGTTGTTTTGACAAAATATAGTAATACCATGGAGAGTACAGAAAAGACTACAATACTTTGAGAAAATGTAATTTGTATAGAGAAAAGTAGCTACAATAGAAGTAAAATCAGGAAATAAAAGCATAGAATTAATGTCTAAATGAGTGTATCTGGATAGGGCTTTGCTCTGCTTTTGTGGCTTTTGTGGCATGAAACACCATTTCAATACAGAAAAAGCAGCCAAAACAGTAAAGGAACGAAGGACCTCAGTTATTAAAAAGGGTTAGACAACTACTATCTGCCTGTATCTTTTAAGGTAAAGATTAAAAGCCAAAGAGGGGCCTCAGAAGGCTGTGAGGCTCGTTGGGATCAATGGGAAAATGCATGAGCATCCAAAGGCAGGGCTTGGCCTGTGCAAGGGAACCTCACTGAGAGAAATTTTTCTGCAAAGCCATCAGAAAGGATCAAAGCTCCTGCACTCCTTGAGTTCATGTCAGCCACAGAAAGAGAGAGCAGAAAGGAAACCCAAGGATGGTCCAAGAACAAGAGGAATTGAGGTGGAATGTCTTTGCACATACTCTCATTGCAGAAATAAATTATGGAGAAGGGGACAAATGCAGTTAATATGTCTTGAAAAGGGAGAGCAACTTTCAGAGGGAAAAGTACATTTCGGAACGTAGAGCTGCTAATGCAGAGGATGGGGCAGAATGGGCAAAGCACCCCATCCTCCTTGTGCCAAAGAAAACAATCCCTACTTGTATCATCAGCATTTAATCAGGTATGAAACATAACTCAAAGCAATTTCTGTGTTTCCTCCAGCTCAGGAAGGACATGCTCTGTGAGAACTCAACATTTCACTTAACCAACAGTGCATTGTAAAAGACTCGAGCTCCCCAAATTAGATTTAAAGGCGAAGAAGAGACCTTTAAAATGCTGCGGTGCCCATTCAGCGAATCGCGGCGGCTGCGGGACCGATGCAGCCACCGAGACTCTAAGCTGACATCAAAGGGGAAAAAATCAGCTGAAATGACAGCAGCAGCTGCAGCATCCGCCTCTAAATTAGGCTGTGTTTCAAAGTCTGGACTCAACTGCTAAGCAGTATAAAGACCCAGGAGGAAGGCTGCCCAAGAAAAAGAGTTAGATTTCTAACCTAACACATCAAAGTAACACATGCTTAGAAGAGCAATAAATGCATATGGCACACATTCACATGCTGCCTAATTGCAGTGGGCTCATGAAGCCAAG
Organism: Hylia prasina; assembly: GCA_013397195.1. Lineage (NCBI taxonomy): Eukaryota > Metazoa > Chordata > Aves > Passeriformes > Sylviidae > Hylia > Hylia prasina. The sequence continues at coordinate 518,325 of VYXD01011013.1, forward strand.
ACAAACCTTCAGCTGATTTCTACTTTTAGAGGGGATTTGAGTCCTTTTTGAATGCAGAAAGCTGACACAAATTGGTAGCAGATTACAGTCTGGCATTGTGATAATACATCCCATAATTTCAAAAGATGGCCATTTTTCATATCATAAGACACCTTCAAAATACTGAGCTCCTAATATTAGATAATTTATACATATACCAGATTACCGAATATCCACAACATAATAAATTAAGGAAACCTTTCTCTTGAAATTCAGAGGTAGATTAGAAAACCACCAATTTCACTATTAATTTACTTGCATATAAAGTTATTAATACAACTGGGAAGAGTGAGAAGTACATTATTAAAAGAGATACATTGCTGAATGCTTTAGCACTAAAAATACTTGATTTGGGAAAATTATGCATATTTTGGTATGCATTTTTATTTTAGTTTAGTCTATAAATCTCAGGAAACTCTTTGCAATGTTATTGCTGATGTACAGATTTATAAGAAAGTAACAGGAAATAAGCCTAAATGTATGAATACTTTGTTATGTACCCCAAGCATGTTTCGTACAAAAAACCTGCACATTTTCATAGTTGCAGCCATATGATCTGATCTCTTCTTGCCATTCCTGCAAGCTGGCAGAGGAAACTCAGCCATTTAAAATTCCTACGATATTGCAGCACAATGGTGGATTTTGTGAACAAATTCAAACTGAAATCTTCCTCACTTGTCTTTAAGAAACTGTGGATAAGTATTTAATATAAACACAAATAACACAAACCATAAAAAAACATGAAATATACCTAATTCTCTATAATATAATTCTTTACAAATCTCTTAATCTTGCTTTTATAGCTTTAAAATATTACACTTTTCTAAAGGGTTAAAGTTGCAAGCAAGAGCAACCATCTACATTGCACTGTCTTAACTTGTTCATTAAGAAAAACAAACCCACCAGAAATTATTTGATAACCCTGACACAGTGTCTTTTATGCTTATAGACTTCTACCAGGTTAAATGAATCTGCTTGAGGACATCCACATCAAATATAGTAGCATAGCAGTTATCAAAACAATCAGAGATGGTGAAAAAATAACAAATCCCTAAATGCGCAGCGCTCAAGAGAAAGCAGAAGCACAAATGTCTAGACATATATTGTACTTATAGTATGTGTTACCTCACTCAAGAGCCAAGCGATAAAATATATTTGTTTAAATTATTCACCCTGACATAAAAATTACTCAGAAGGCACACACCCCGAGAAGGGAACAGAATATCATGCAAGTTAAGGCCAGATTCTTATTTTAAATTTTCCAGATTTTGTCACTTGTGCAGTAACATCCTATGAAGTCACACTGTAAAATGAGGTAAAACTGAACTGTGTGCAGCCTTTAGATGTCACACAGAGGAGCCTGGAGGGGTGCAGTGGCCATCACAGGTTTGGTGCAGAGGGAATCTGAAAGCAGAGAAATCAACACAGCCCTTCTTAAATTAACTTATCCTGACTACTTGAGTGCATTCACCTCTTTCAAGAACTACATCCAACTCAGAAACTGGTTTGCTACTGCTTAGTGAGATCACTTTTTATTCTTTCTTTTGGTTCACTTTGATAATACTTACTGAATTAAGTACTGTTTACTGAGCATTTAAGAGGATGGATGTTAAAAACCCAGCAACTGTGGATGTCAGAAAGGATTGGAAACTTGCAGTGCAGATATGCTGAACACTCAGAGAATAACACAAGATCAAATAGTTATGTGGTTGCCTCAATAGACAACTTGCCTGGTATGGAAATTACAAAGGAAAAAGTTTTTTTCCTGTGGAAAATGGAAGACCATAAAAGGCCAAACTCAGCAAAACCCCTCTAATAAGTAAAACACAAAAATACTGGTTCTGTAGCACGTACTGATAAGATGAAATATTTCTGAAGTTATACAATGATGCTAAATGCATTATTTGTGTCAGGCTTTTCTGACACACATTATTGATATTTTGAATGGGAAGATTTTTAATGTAGTTCAGTGGAGTTGTAAAAATGACAGTGTTTCTCAGAGAATCTGCTCCTTTTCCAGCAGCCTGAAGTGTTATCCAAACATAATTGGCATGATTTCTGAGGATGGCCTTAGTTCTATGCTATTTATATTTTATTTTAGACTATTTCTAATTTAAATTCTGGAAAGAGGGGAACTGAGGAAGTGACACCATTGTTTTCCAATTTTCTAACAAGGCTTTTCCAATCTGCTTCGGGGATTATCTGGAAATCTCTGAGTTTAGAAAGAGATTCTCTGCAGCTTTAACAGTTTCCCTCTTCTTCCATCTATATTATTAACTTTCCCATACCAACTCCAAATGAGCTTAAATATAGACTCCTCTATATCTAATGAGCCATAATTAGCTCATCAACTTCTGACAAGCCTAAATAGACTTGTTAGGGAATGACAAGTCTAGTCTATCTCACACTGGAATGGGTGTCATCCCTCCCACTCAACCCTCCAAGGCGGGAAACAAATCTCTTAATAGCTCTTTGCAGGGTTTCCAGCCTCCTCCAGGATCCCAAAAGAGGGAGCCTTTTCAAGTGTGCAGAGATTTACAGAAAAATGACCTGGGGAAGAAGGAGACTGTAGAATTTATTGATGTGATGGGCTACCCTTTCTCTTTCTGCCCATCTAGGTAAAGAAAGGACTGTGATGTTGAAGGGAACAAACTTTGACATTGTTTCTTTGTGGAAAATGACTCCACAGTTTCCAGAGCCAAAATTAGCTCCTCAGCTCGTGATGAACCATTCTGATGTTACTTATTTAAAATGTTAATAACTCTTAAAATAATAGGAGTCTGATCTCATCTTTATTTCTCTGCACTTCATCTCAACTAGATGAACTCAGAGAGCCATTCAAACTATATTCCATTTATTCCAGTTTATTTATCTATTTATTTAGCTAGGGAATGTGAAATGGCATGGAGTAACAGTGCACTGGAGCTGCTGCAAAATATCTTTCCTGTACAGGAGGACCATAATGCCTCAAAGGATCCTGCCACTTTTGGAAAGTGTTGGTTCTTCCAGATGCCGAATTCAAAATAGAAAGTTTGGAAACCGTGCCAATATTTGCAAGTTTTGAGAAATGGGCAGACCCATCATTTAAAATAGCACATGTATTGCTGTTACGTTAAATTTATTTGCATACATAAGTCTTAATAGTGACCCATCAATTTCAGAGTCTATGTAGTTTAGGTGATTGCCTAAATTCTATTTCAGGATGTGGATTCTAAAGAAAGACACTACCCCAAAGTGCTTGGCTGGCCAGAGCGCCTCCTGAAGTGCTGTAATCACGTTCCATTCCCTCCCGTGCTGGCAGATCTCCTCAGCAACAAGGATATACTAGGTAAAGTTGTCCTCCCTGCCCTGGGGGAAAAACAAACAAACAAAACAAACAAAGGAAAAGAAAAAAAAAATATTCTTTTAGAGAAATCCCACATTGCAGATTCTTCAAGAATGAGGACTTATTTGAGAAAATGCAAAGGCCACGTCATCAGTAGGTTATTACAATATCTGGGATTTTCAAAAGCCACTTGAGGATCTGGGAGTTGGATACCTCTGGAAGTCTGTGTTAAATTTGCAGCTTAAACACTACTGGTCTACTGACTTCAGTGGAGCAATGCAAATTTCAGCAGCTGAGTCAGTGCTGAGTGCCGCAGAAAGCCTGTAGAGAAATTAAAATTCCTGCTCTGATAATAAAATGGATCTGAAATAATGAAAATGCAATAAAATTAATATGATTCTCGTTTGCTGTTTCAGCAGATATTGCATCTCAGTTTCTGAAAAGTATCTATCTTTTGTTTCCAAACTGTGTTTGTGCAGTAGGATTCTGCCCTAGGAGAATCTTATCAGCAAGTTATAAATCTCTGGACCCAGAGAACTTCAACAGAGATACTTATTCATTCCTAACTAGTTGGGGTTTAACAGAAATACTGTAATTAAATTGTGTCTTTTTCACTTTTGCCCCACTCTTTGAGAATGTGTTCAGCTCTTCAGTATACAGTGAGAACTAAGTGAATCTATTTTAACCTGAGTGGATTTGAAGGAGCAAATAGACTTTGATTTTAGTAATTGTTTTCTAAAATAAGACTTTTAGGGAAAAAACACCTCAGAACAGTACCTTCACATGGTTATCAGAAATGTCAAATAAAAATTCTGTTTTCGTTACTCTAACACAGAATAGCAAATGCTCCTGTCTGACTTTAATTGAATCACGTAATACAAGTCAAAATTATTTTTTTCATCAGATCTTCATTTATAAAGTCAAAGTTCATGAAAGAATTTGCCGTCTGCTCTCACAAACACTTGAAACTGGCTATATATGACATGTTCTCTGCTACTGTCATCCCACACTAAGCTATCTGAATTACCACAGAGTTGAAAGTGCTCCCTTGAGGCCCCAGATAAGGTTGGTTTGCTCAAGTACTGCTTCTTTCTTTGTTTTTTTGGGTTTGTGGGGTTTTTTGGGTTTGTTGGTTTGGGGTTTTTTTGAGTGAACATGAGCTAGGCAATGGCTCAGGCATGAAGAAGAGGGGACAGTTGTTGGGACGTGACCCTGGTCACAGGGACAAATGCAAATGGTGGAAATGAGTGGGAGTCCCTTCAGCTAAATTTGGAAAGCCACATTTGATGTTGTCTTGTCCCTGATCATGAGTTGCCCTGGAGAGCAAGACAGCCCACATGTTTTTGGAAAGAGAGCACCAGAGAGATGTGCACAGGCTGGGGTTGTGTTTGAAATGCACAGAGACTCAGGTTTCCTTTTCCATTTGTTCAGACTTGCACACAGAGACAGCATTTCTACCAAAGAATCAATATTGACCAAGATGACCTGTTAGTTAGGGAACTAGTGTGATGGTCACTGGGCTCCCTGACATACCCTGGCCATCAGAAGATTTGTTGGATTGACATTTTTAATTCCCTCCCACCCCATGACAGATCCAGGAATACACATTTCCCTTTCTCACTACAAAACCCTTTTTTAGGGCTGCCAGGACAAGAGGATTGCTGTATATTTCCTGTGGATCCTTAATGCCAAACATGGTTCATTTAAAGGGTTCAGACAGGCAAAACTTAAAAGTAACATGGTTCTAGTGAAATGTTTTGTTTTGCTCTGCTCTTTGCAAGTGGAATAATAAATTTCTACTTTAAACTCCTACCTCTGTATTTTAAAAGTCAGAAAATGTGACAGTGAAAATATGAAGCATCCGATGAAGTGAGGTGACATCTATAAAGGAAAAGTTACATTATATTCAACTTGCCTACTCAACATAATACATTCAGGAAAACTTGTTGAAACTGGTACACTGAGACCAGAAAAATGCTTTGAATAATCAGGATGAGTAAGTGTACAAAAGCACAAATCTTCTGGGAATATTGGAGAAGAGAGATAACACTGACCTTTGCCCTGGTAGAAAATTAACCATTTTTTCTTGAGCAAAGTACAAGCAAAGAAAATCTTGTCCTAATACAGAAAAGCAGGAAAGAGTGCTTGAACCTTCTCTGCAAAAGCCAGAGAAAACATGAGGAGCAGAAAAGCACAATGTTAACAGGGGCCTCAGAAGCTTAGTCTCACACACAGAATGTTTTAGATACCCTAAGAGTGAAAGGCTCCAGGTGAGATCTTTTCCCCACTAAGGCCAAGGACAAAACGCCTTCTGATTTTGTCCTCAAGATCTTGATGTTCTGCAAACAGAGGTGGTAACAACAGAAAAATCGCTATGATCAAACTTATTTACATAACCCATTTCTTAGCAACCTATGGGTGTTTTTCTGTATATCAAAGATGCTTCAGGAACTAGATAATGAGCCACAACATTCATTTCACAGGGCATAGTGGAATCAACTAATAATAAGGCGTCTAGGAATGAAGATTTCTGGGGGCACCGAGTTAACGTAACTGTTTTTCAGGATGTCCTATTTCTAAGATTGCCTTTTACATTTGCAGAGCTTAGCAGTACAATTTAAAGACGAATAAAGATCTATTACAATACACAGGCTTTTTCCCCTTGCTTGTGAGCTCTTTCTTTATGCAACACTAACTCCATAAGAAAAACAGTACCTTGCTATATTGAGGCAAGTAAATTTTATGTCTTCCTGAGCATAACTGAGATGTCTGGATCAATGCATAAAATGAAACACTAAATTTAGTATGTAGAGTCTTACTCTCTAAATGTACAGTATTTATATATCTCTACACTGTGTCTTGCACTCAAAGAAGTTAGCAGAAGCCCTTCTGGAGCTACAATGATGCAGAATAAAAAATTCAGACCAAGGGCTTGATTAAAAAATCTGTAGAAATTAGTATTTCTTTTCTCTCTCTCATGATAACACGGAAGCCCAAGATAGGGTGTTAATTATCTAGAAATAATAATAAAGCAATGGAAATAGGTAATAATAAGGTTCTCAGCTTGTTAAACCTTTTGTGCATCATCTGGAGCAAAGTCTCAGCTACTCAGACCATAATGTCACCTGGCTTTTCCATGATGGGATGTGCTCTGACAGACCTGGCACCCTTTACTGCTGCATTGTCTCAGCAATATTCCCTTTTGTTTATCTTTCTTCTCAATATCATTGCTTTACTGTAATTTCCTGATTTAAAACTAACAAATAAAACCACTCTAAATTCTGCTATCAAATGTTTCTTCTTGACCTCATATGTAAACTGAGACTTGAGTACAAAGAACTTTAAAGCTTTCAAACCTATTTTTTCCAAGTACAGTGAAGGTATGGAAACTATAGTGGGCTGTGGATCAAATCACATTTAATATCTTCAGTGCAGAACCAGGGCAATATAGAGACATCCAGGAAGCTGTGGAAAAACCCTTTGAACATTCCACATGATAGATATTGTTTCTCTTACTCTTAATTCACTACATCCTGTCCCTTCTGTACATCCTAAGTATCCTTTCATCCTACAGAAATATCAGTGTTTCTCCTCAGCACCCAGCAAAGCGAAACAATCCTCGTGTTTTCTGCGGACTTCAGGCCGTGCGTAAAAAGGGCAGGCAAAGCCAGGCTGTATCTGAGCCAGGAGGCACAAGGCAGAAAGAGACGTTCAGAACATGTTTTAAGATGTGTCCGGAGTGCAAATGTCCCCCCGTGGTGGGTGTGCTGCTTTCCCTGGGAGCGCCCGGGAGCAGCCGCCGGGCCCCGCGATGGAGCCGCGGTCCCGGCACCGCTCTGCAGCGCCGCTGCGCGCCGGCAGAGGGCGAGCAAGAGCGGTTGTGGCGAGAGGGAAACGCGTCCTCACGCCGATAAAGTAAAAATAAATAAATAAAATTAAAAATATCTGCAATCAAAATAAAACGAGAAAAGCATTTTTAGTGACCCTCCTCTGTTGAGCGACCAGCTCTGGATGCCAGCTCTGCAAACCCACACTGCCTTCTTCGTTCTTGATTCTCCTGTCACATGGCAGGGAATGTGTCTTGGCCACCAGCAAAAGCAAGATCAGACCCATTTTGGTCCAGCTGCAATATTTAACTTTTGGGATCTGTTAGTCATGTATAAAACAAGAAAAAACCCCAAGGTTCAGTAATCTAACTGCTGTGCCAGGGACACAGGCAAATCAGAGGTATTACAAATGCTCAGTGCAAGGGGAGCAGCTGATGTCTAAAAGGCTCAGTAAAATAATAAGAGATTCACACCAGGAAACAGCCACAACAACATGTGAAATGTATTTTAAAGGCATTTAATAGATTTCTATTAACCCCTTGGACTGTTGGGAAAGGCCTGTGGAAATAGAAAGATGTGTCAGAGCAGAACCATCATCTGCAGAGAATGTTAGTTAAATAAAATTTCAGCTTTCTAAGAGACATGGAGGAAAAGAAATGGTCCATCACAAAAAACACATCATTTTCTCCTATCCACCCCAAAGCAAAGCTAGAGTGATATATGAGGAAATTATTTTTGTATTTCACTCCTCTTAATATCCCCTTACCTTTCAGGTGAAAAAAAAAAAAATTCAGAATTTTCTT
>VYXD01011013.1:526332-568832 GCA_013397195.1 Hylia prasina
ATTTTCTTTTTTTTTTTTTAAAAAAAAGAAAGGTATTTAAAATATCATTTCTATTCCCTTCACTTGGGAAGGCACAACAGTTGTCACTGTCATCATCTCAAACCCTAAGAGAGACGGCAACTCCTTTCCTATTATTAGGGTTAAATCTGTGCCCACTTTTTTTTAAACATGTCCTACTTTTCCTCCCTCTAAGCCACTTCTTTACAAAGGCTGACAATCTTTAATTGTTTCTTTTACTCCCTATCAGGAAAATTAGGACTTCTCTGTTCACCTTGTACTTGCCAGAGAAGTTAGCCAGGATTTGTTCATGATGATGATTTTTGTTGTTTGTTGATTGTGTCCTTGTGTTGATTCTGCCAGGTGTTTATTGGACCCCAGCAGACAGAACATAACAAATTGTGAAGCATAAGGTTTCTCATGAGGGTTTTTTTTTAAAACACATTTGTCATTGGATGTCATAATAGTCTTCTTCCTCTCCAAATACTCCCTCCCGCTTTGAATCTCTCTTCTTTTGACAGTGATTTCCACATGCAAACCATGTGTCAAAAATACACCTTTTGTGATGCTGAGCAACATGGAGGTTTCCTAAAATATCACATTTCCAAACTTAATTCTGATCTCTTGATTCATCCATTAAGTGTGTTTTTCATTCCCTCTCAATAAACCAAATATTCACCCTTTGCAACTTGTACCTTTTTGCAATAAAAGGTGAGTGTGCATCCTCAGATCAGCAGACTGACTGCCACAGAATTATTTCATTTTTTAGAAATAGTGAGGTACAAGCATCAGGATAACTATTCCCATGGTGTGGAAACAGACTCTGGATGTGAGATATGAGGATTAGAAACATTAGGAATATTTTCACTTTATAGGATATTATTTCCTTTTCATGTGACTTTTCTTTACCTTCAGTTTCATGTGATTGGAAGGCTTAATAAAAAATGAGGGCATTTAAACCCACCTCACATTATTTACTTCATGCAGTCAACATTCACAAGCATCAAAGCTTTTCTTTCAGTTCTGTATCAAAAACCATGAAGCTTTAAGGCTTGGCCAAAGAATCAACTCAAACCCAAAGCAGAGGCATCAGCTCATGAGACTGCTGACAGAATGGATTAAACAAACGTTTGAAAGTATTGCCAATGCTGTGGGAGAAAAAAGAAAAGGCCACAGTTCTACACTTTCTTTTAAACTAAGAAGTCCAGCTTTAGGAAACTGTTCACTTCGTTGATGCTCAGCAAATACCTACTGATGAGATGACGTCATGTGCTAATGAAAATAATTGCTCAAAGGCTTAGCCGTAGTTTTGGGTAAAATATATGGGCTATTCAAGCTTTGATTAAAAAAAAAATAGAAGAATAAAAAGGGATTTTTGTGATTAAGGAAATGTTATAGTCCTTGTTTGAAAATGGGGTCTGACTGTTTTCTCAAGAAGCATAATTGGAAGAATAATTTCATTGTGGTGTTCCACAGAATTTCAATACATGCTCAGATTTGCTTCTTCTTTGCCCATTCATTATTAGCTGTTTTAGTGCCAGGGACAGGTATCACGGTGGGTTTTATTTGTCAGCAATGCTGCATTGTCCATACTGGGAGATTAAGCTTTCCCTTTTGGCTGCTGCTTTCTGGTTGCTGCCTCCAGTTCTTCCTCATCTGCAGGCTGTTTGGCTTTGTGCAAAACAGGAGTGGTGAGGAACAAAATGCTGTATACATATTATTGGTCTGTCTTTGGGACAGAAGGTTCTCTCCAGCCTACTCCATAGCAGGGTTTCAGCACAGCTGGGAGACAGAGGAACACTGCTGTTTGCTGCTTTTCCAGATACCTGGTCAGCATTAGTTGTCCTGCCCAGAGATCCACAGAGGGACAGAAAGAATCCTGAGGAAGTAGATAGAATCTTCATAGTGTTGTTTACTTTTGCATGTTATTGTTCTCCTGGAGCCAAGACAATAGAGTAGGCAATGGAGACATTCATGCAAAGCACACATACATAAATTACCTTTGGGAAAAACTAGCTTTAGAGTCAAGGAAGAGAAAGCCCTTTAAGATCTTCTGACCTCCTCCAGAGAGCTGTGGCAGGCAGACAGGCAGTGCCAGAGCTGGGGTTCCCACTGTCACAGCCCTGTCTTCAGACCTGAGACTCGAACATGTCAGGCACTTCTGTTATTTCCTTCAATTCTCATTCATTTTACTGCAAACCCACTTCCCCAGTGGCATTTTCTGTTCAGTCGCATCCATTACTAGGCCCTTTGTGCATTCCTGGTGCACCGCAAAGCTTGGAAAGAGGGAAGGGTGTTTGGGAATTAAATTGTGTTTTCCTTGAAGACCTGAAACCCAAATCACTCTGGGTGTACAAGTCAGGCATATCCAGGGGCTGGGAGCAGCTGGGAATGCCCCAGGGAGGAGAGGCAGACCTCACAGCCAGGGTGTGTCCCACAGGGGCACCAGGACAGCCCCAGCCCCATGTCCAGCAGCCCTGGGGACTGGCTGTGGGAGCTGGAGGTTGGCAACACTCCCGTGTCACTGGGGCCAGGATGGGTGGGGAGTCTGAAACAGCGACCTGAGCCGTGGGCACACCCCAGAGAGGCTGCACAGGACCAGCCTTACAGGCCATCAGTGCCCTCAGCACTCAGCCACAGTTCCCCTAGAAAGGCCCAGAGACAGCAGAGTTATTGCAACCACAGTGCTGAGAACCAGCAAAGCAGCTGCTGTAAAAGAGCCATCACAGAGCTTTTGGGCCTTGCATGTCACAGCAGGTTAGAATTGGAGAGTGGAGATAGTATGACTGCTTCTGCTGTGTACAAGTGGAAGTGAGACCAAAGTCAAGGGCACAAGCAGTGTATTTGAGACTCCCATGGCAAGAGGGCTGCCAACAAGGGTGTGCTCACACAACCCCTCTGAGAGCATAGTGGAGGTACTGAAAAAGAAAACAAAAAAGCTGTACATGGGGAAAAAGAACAACAGCACAATGTTATGTTTATAAACACAGATAATGATGAACAAATAACGAACAGCATCCAAAAGAGAAAACAGTAATAAAATGCTGGTGCTCATAGCAAGGCAAGCAATGGAACTTCAGCAAATGCTTCTTTATTTCTAAAAGATTGAATTTGGTCCCCAAGTGGGTGAGGATGCATTAATGGTGAAGATGGCTGTACCCCATAACACTGCCAGCTATGAGGCTCACAAACCATTGGCCTGAACACCAGAAAAAAAGAAAAAACTTCTGCAGTTTTACTAACTTTTGGACACTGAACAATTAAACATCATACTTCCTTTGATACTGTGTCATACTTAAGATTATTCTTTGAAAATTCCTTTCAAATTAAATGAATTCCTTCCTTTTGATGCAACTAGAAAAGCACTGATATTGAACTAGAATAAAACTGTCATTCATTTTCTCAGAGTACAATGACTTGGCCAAGTCATAAGCTACATAAAGCGCTGAACTTATTACGTGCCTATTTTTAAGCAAAGTTTTAGAACCACATTATATGGCATAATCTTTTCACATTTCCATCCAAAGGAACTATTAAAAGTCATTTTTCTTGCTGCACTGCTGGGCATATACTTTTCAGAAAGATTGACTAGCACATGCCACTGTATTTGAGGGTTTCACCTGTGTTCTGTATCTTTTGAATACTAATGTGTCATAAAAAAGCATGATCTCCTGAAGTTTGATAGTGCCATTCATTACATCCAATCTTTCACCTTTATGAAGCCAGTTCCTCTGAAACTGCTCCCTCTGAGATTCAAGAGCAGTATATTTTTAGTGAATTACATTTAGAAGATATAACTAATTTTCTTAGTTACACTGTTTGTTTCTTTAGTTATGCCATTTGTTTCTTTGTAAAAAAAATTAAAAATTCAGACTCTTCTCTGTGAGTGGAACTTGGTCCTTGACAATGAATCAGATTAACTTAAGCAATATGCAGCTTGGAAAGTAAATATATAACTTCAGCTGTCAATGTTTCAAGTTTCATTCCTTCCATGGAGTTTTGTTATTTTATGCCAGATTATACCTTCAGTCCAAAAATTCTTAATGATAGACTATAATAATTATGCAACATCTTGTGAAATGCTTTGTTTAACAACACTCCTATTGCTTGGAGAATGGTAGAATGAGTTGGTTTTAATTCTATGTCCTTGATGGTGGACTTTGACTTTTTTTTAAAGCCCTTCTTTTGGATAGAAGGAGGGAATGTCACTGGCAAGGGAAACACCTTTCCTGCAGATTACTGATCTATGGACTAAGTATAATTACAGAATTGGGTTTTTTTAAATTCAGTTGCATAAATGCATAAGTGCTGTTCCAGCACTATCAGCATTCTCTAGCTACTCTTTCATTTTGCTATGACTAGTGATTTCAAAGACATCCTGAAATGTCTGTAGGGCTGTAATTTGACTGAATATCAACTTCCTGCATCTCCTAATAATCCTTCTTCTCAGCTTAGATTTGTGAGTATTTTGTTCTTCATCTTTTAAGACCCCTCTGCAGGACACAGAGGAGTTTTTGAGCTTTTTCCTAGTTAAATATATGAAAGATGCTGATTTAAAATAATGATACCCTAAAACACAGCTCTAACCAGAAACACCCAAGATGGTCGTGGCTGCCTTGAGGAACTGTCATACCAGCTCCCTCCATTCCTTTTCCTCTTGTATGCTGCTGCTTCTGTATTCAACATCTACTTCCACTCTTTGATTAAATGTAAGCCAGCTCTTGCTCTGTGGATTTGCAGTAAGACTTCAAATACCTCAGCACTTAGGAGCCAGAAGTGTTCTTCAGGCAGAATAGCACACAAATATTAATATGGCATGTTCTAGACTGGGCACACAATTCCTCCCATTCATGTACATCCGTGTTACATTGCTTTAATTCTACCAGCTTTAACAGAGTTCACCTTGATTTAAACTTCTGAATAAGTGAAGCACTAGGATAAATCAGGCAAAAAATAACAATCATATTTTAATTTATATATATATATATAGTAATGGTAAGTGTAGTTCCTCATGTGCAGTTACAGGGATGCAGTAGTTGGGTATTCCCCATGAAATGATCACACAAGACAGTGAGATTGAATAATTTCAGTCAGCTGACAGCTAGTTAAGAGCCAGCAGTAACGACAGAGGGCTTTTCAGCACAGGGGTTTTAAATTCTAAAGCCTGCATTTGTGTCATCTTTTTATTGTGTAATCCATTTGTATCACTCTCAGCAATGCACCTTTCATGTAGAAAACACATTGCATTTTATTTTCATCATCTTATTGATTCATTTTTAAGTGTCTTTGTTTTTTTTCAAGGTTCAGGTGCATGGTGACACAATTTTGCCACAATTAGAACAGAGTCTACCAGGTGACAGGGAGGGAATGCAGATGAGTGAAGCCCTGCTGGTTGATTCAGATCTAGAATTCAAATCTCTGAGGAAAAAATTGGCATGCTTTGGGCTACACCCTGCCCTGGTAAAAAAAAAGGGCAAATTCATTGAAGGCTCTGGTGTTGCAGCAGCCAACAAAGAGGTTATCTGAATAGTTCCAGCTACTTAAAATTTAGAATCTGACTTTAAAAGACAAGCAGCAATTATGCCTGCCTGACTCTTCATTGAATATCTGGTTATATTACAGGTCTTACTCCTCAGCTTCAAAGCCATCCATGAGATTAGCCTAAGATACTATGGATGACATCCCAGGAAGTCTCCAGTCCACTGAGCTCTCTAGAGTCAAAGATAAAAATTGAAGTTAGGACTCTGGAAGACAGAGCTTTCCTGACCACTCACCCACAATGTGTCTCCAGCCTCAAAGAGATGAGCTCTTCTGGGAATCCCAGCTTCTTCAGATCAAAGTATAAAACCCACCCCTTAACATGGTCTTCCCTGAGAATAAAAGATTAAAAAATCCTGATGTTGAGGAGGTGATGAGAGAGCTGTGGCGCTTTTTAATGTGTTTACTTTCCCAGTCTGGAATGTGCTCACACAGGACAATGTTGGAGCGCAACAAAACGGCCCCGGCAGGCAGGGGGGTGAGGGATGGCAGGCTCTGTGCTGGGGAGAGACTAAACAGCAGAGAGACACAGAGGGATGCAGGGCTGTGACTCACTGTAGCTTAAGCGTAACAAGTGACTTTGGTGGTCTCCATCTCGCGCTATGCTCGGGGTGGTCCACATAAATCAGCAGGATCAGCTTTGACTAGGGATGTTTTTCATTTATTGCCTCTCTCGGATTAAAAGGTAAATTTTCAGATGCAGAAGCTGTGATCTGGTATTTTCTCTGCCATATATTTTAGTTTGTATGCCCTATACAGGGGAAACCATGGTTGTGTGTGAAGTACAAAGACAAGTAATGGTTTTATCATGCTGTTTTTAAGCCCTGCTAGTCTGATACTACATGAGTTTGAGCACAGTCACACACTTACTACATATTTTGTATACATTCCTCCTCTTCAAAATGTCTTTGTTTTTGTGGTGCAGGTGTAAAACAAACATTATCTTCAAGAACTTTTAAAGCTTCAGTATTTCTGCTAGTTGCATTAGTAAAAATTTTCTAAATTCTATATAAATCCCTTAAACTATATATCAATAAAAAGAGTATTTTTACCAATGACCACAGTGTATTGAAAACTACTTCTTAGATAGGTGGCTGTCTCAGACTGCATTGCTATTACCTCACTGAGCCTTAGTTCTGTGTCTTTTCTCTAAAATGGTAACTTTATAATAATGTACCTCTCGTAGTTAGCAGCCATGAGTAGGTTTGAATTCCTACTTCATTGCTTATGGAAAAGCAGCACATCTGAGACAATCTGAGGGTCTGTTTGCACTGCAGACTGCTGCACTGCAAAGGTAAAGGCTCTACACTCATGTAAGATTAAATAGCCTCTAAACTTATTCAAACCAGCTTTAAAAGAACTCAGTCTAGAGTCAGTGTCTTTCCCTGGCAAGACAGCTGCTGACTTCTGATCTGTTCTGGCTTCTTTCTAACAAATGACTTATCAAATAGACACAAGCACAAGGTTAGATTTTTCATTGTGTTTTGTTTTTCTGGGATTTTCGTTCTGTATATTTGGTTACAAAGATCTGGTTTTAGTGAAGGCCTTGTGCCTGCAAAATAGAAGCAGTGTAGCCTTGTGTCCCTGGTTAATCCAGTTGAACATCCATGGAGTTTCTCAGGAACACTCAGTTAAGCACATACCTGCATGTGTGCAGTTTTCAGGCCTCCACTGTCCACTTATTTGCACCATACATTTATGATTACATACATTAATTGTTATATCTCCTCTAAGGTTTGAAGTGATTTAAAGGATTCCAGATATATAATTAAATTCAAGTAAGTCAGTAATAATAAAATAGGGGCAATGTAACTGAGGTGAGGCTGCTGATTTCAAGCACACTATTTGGATTTTTACTGGTGGTGTAGAAATTAAGATGTGGCCTATAGTAGTATTGTTTCAATCCTGACAAACCTTTCCACAACTATTTTTTCTTCACACAGATAGGGCTGTAAATAAGTACTTACCCCATAAAATGAATATGGCACATGGAATACTTCATCTTTGTATTCTTGCAATGTATGTAGCCTCATACAAGTACAGAAATGGTTTAGACATTCCTCTTTGGTTAAGAGACATATCAGTGCATAAAGTCACAGTCTGGGTTCATTTAGCCTTTTCATTTGTAGTACTCCATATTACATGAGTGCAGATCTATTTGAATCTGTTTAATATTCATGATCCTCTCACCAGTCTGAGTGAAAGAGATAAAGCTTTTGATAGCAATCTCAGCAACTTGATTAACAATGCACTAATCATCACTACCATTGACCTGATTCAGAAATGTTTTCAATTCATCCATCACTTTATAACCAAAGATGATTGCATTACCTTACCATTTTTTATTTAAATAAAACCACATGAGCTGTAAATATCTTGCCATTTTACTAAATGCACCTTGGTACCAAATTAATTTATTTTTAAAACTAAATACCAAAATGACCTATAATAACCAATTAGGGCAGGAGCATAGGGAAAACGTATCACAAGTGGTCTGCAATAAAATCAATTCACTTTGACTTCACATCAATAAATGTTAAATTGTGCCAAGGAATTAATTTTGCAATAAATTGTTATTGTTGTTATAAAATCTAACTAACACATATTACCAGGAGTAATTATCCATATATCAGAATGCATTGAATGTAGAGTGTGCACTATAATTACTCCCAAAATTGCTTATCATTCAAATGGTAATTTTAGGGATAATGTTTCTTTAACTATAACTTTATAAATTTCATCAGAAATTTATTTTTAGGGGTTTTTTTTCTTTACTTGGTACTGCAAAGAATATAAAAAACTGACTGTGAAAAATGCAACAGATAATAAATATGGTAATGTAGTTTAATCAGTATGTCTTACTTTAATATATAATTGCCAAATTTTGCAACACTATTAGTAAAGTGAGATACCTCCTTGTGAGTGGAATTTCCTTCATGAGTGCTAACTGGAATCTCCAAGCCTATTCATAGCAATAAGAAGAGTACAGCACTGTAAAAATATTAGCATCCAAGTCTGTGTGAACACAAAACCTGTAGGGGATATTAAATGTTATTCTTAGATACTGAATTTTTCTCTTGTCTTAGTATTTGTGTTCAGACTGAAGTCCACTGTCACAGGGGTTTGGTTCAGAATTTGGAAGTTGTAATATCAATGACCAAACAAAACAAAACAAAACAAAAAAAAAAAAAAAAAAAAAAAAAAAAAAAAAAAAAAAAAAAAAAAAAAAAAAAAAAAAAAAAANAAAAAAAAAAAAAAAAAAAAAAAAAAAAAAAAAAAAAAAGACATTCAAGCTTGTGTACTATTTTTTTACCTTTTTTAGACCCGGGAGCATTGAAAGGCTCCAGAATGCAGATACTACCCTGCTTTTAATAATTCTTAAATGCTGTGATTAAATTGTGTTGATCATTAGAAATTTGAAATTATCATGACTGTTTTCAGCTCCTCTGAAGCCCTCTAATGGGGTTTATTGTTTTTCATTTTTTGCCTTACAAACATCGTATATCTGAAGTTCTGAACCTCCCAAGTCATAGAAGAATACACCTGGAAAGATGTCAGTGTTTTGTATAACTGTGTTATAAGGCACAGAAACAATAACATCTAGGGACAATTCGTAACAGTATCCAGTTGCTTTTTGATGGATTAATGTAAGTTAGTGGGGTAGGTTTTGTTTCATCATCACTATTTGAACTAAAAAAGTTTTGGCAATGTCTGTGTACAGGGCAAGGAGTTTGAATGATTTTATTCATAGAACTGGTCACTGGAGTTTAGACATAGTGACAATTATAAAAGGAGGAGATTAAGGAAGCTCAGTTTGTGCTGCTGTGTGATGGAGCTGGTTGTGTAGCAGGAAACTCAGTCTGTGCAACTGCTATTGCTGTCTAAGAACAGTGATTCAGAACAGTCCTTTACACATTCAAAATACACTAATACGGTGATTAACTTTGATGATGAATTTTGGGGCTGCTTCTTATGAAATAACACTATTCTGTTGAACATATGCTTTATGCTACCTTATTTTCATAACCACACATAGATAGTAGATTAAATTAGAAAACACAAAGGCTTTCACAAAGTATTTTAGAAAACTTTTTTAAGACAAATATGAAGGGGCATGAATAATGAGTTTTGTATTCTGTGGGTGCTACTGAATTTGCAGTTTCATCAGAAACTGGTGAGGATGACCAAATCCCTGGTTTTTCAAATGTTTGTAACATACATCCCAACGATGTAACAAAATTTTCTAATATTTTCTTTATTGCCCTAGGTTAACTGCTTATGTCTAAAAGCCCAGAGTGCTAGCAGGAATCCAAACATTTGCAAGAAATACCATGATCAGGATTGTGATATTGCACTTTTAGTTTTGGAAGTGATCAACACATATTGTAATGATAAAACAGGTGATCTCTAATTTACTGTCTACATCTTGTAGTTATAAAGAAACATTTCTGTAATGAGCAAGACATTTTAAATCTCCTGGAACAGCACTGTGAATACCTTCAGCACAATGGGGACCATGTGACTTCTCATACTTCCCTTTGGACACCCAGTTTAACCCCATCAAGGCAGGTTCCTGTCTAGGTCAGTCCTAGTTAGGTGATTGATGTAACCCAGGCTCCAAGAGCACACAGACAGAGTACATGAAATTACTTTCCTATGACAGCTCAAGTTTGGTAGTACCATTTTTACGGTCCTGAATTTCTTTAAACTTTTCTTTATATTATTCCTTAAAGAAATCTCAGATATGCCCCAGGATTTAGTAAACCAGGAGCTGCTAAGTATTTTTGAAGACCCTGACACAGTAAATTGTTAGGAATATTAAAGTGATATTTTGAGAATTAAATACAAAGAAAAAAGCTTAAGAGGTCCACAAGACATATATAGCCCTCAGAACCTCTTCATGAAAATTCACTAAATGCACCTTTCACTTCTAGTGGGTGCTTGTCATTCAACAGTTTTGTAGATATCAAAAAGTTTCTATTCATTGTGCTCTTAAAACCCTTCTGAAGTGAATAATTTTTATCCAATGCTTGATTATTTAACAGATAATCTAGATTTAATTTTGGTAAAGAAAAATACATGTCAGCCTAGCCATTTAATACAAAAATACATGGCCTAGAGAAATGTTATTTTAAAGCTGTTTGCCTCCTTAATTGCAACAGTCTGTATATCTATTTGTCTAGACTCCATCAAGGGCACTATTGTAGCTGGAGGCATTGGTTTGAAGAAGACTAAAGGGCTACATCATGTCAAAGCCTCAAGTAGGAATTATTGCTTTTCTTGCCACAGTTCACAGCTGTATTATGTCACCAAATCACATCACAGTGTAATCAAAGATGAATAAAATATTTTTTTTCTTTACCTTAAACGCTTTCCCTGTCAATTACAATCAAAGGACATGATTTCAGGTCTGTCAGTTTGCTGGGTTCTCTCCTACTGATGACTCCAAAACTGTAATCTGCTAAATATAAAATGAATCAGAGAAGTCTTAGAATGATTCTGCTATTAAGAAGAAGAATGTTTTTCTCCCACAGGGGACAGGAAAGTAATTGGTCTTTAAAGAAAGAAATCAAAGATGTTAAAAAATTACCTTTTTTGGTCCTTTCCTCTCCACCTTTGGCTTTTTGGCTTTTTTTTATTTCCTGTGCTAAACCTTCAGCCATTCAGTATTCTTCTCCTAAGAAGACAAGCATAAGTATTCTAATCAAATCTGTCCAGTTTTGTGTGCCATTAGAGTAAACATTTAACTGGCGTCTTGTTTGCTCCATCACACCTTTTCCCCTCGGTATTATTGTCGATTGGGTGCTCTGTAATGGGCAGGCTGTATGCCTGCTGCAACTCCAACTTCTAGGCAGTTTAGTGGCTTGATTACATCATTAACCATAATCAAAAACATTTCCCCAGAATGATTTTAGCTTGGTAGTAAGGACTGCTTCCTTTGATCTCAGTAGCAACATTTTACAATAGGTTGCTCCTCATTTACACTACAAATGCTGGCAAAAATGAAAGTGGTATCTTCCCTAGTAATACCAGATAAAATAAAATAACTGGTTCAGTAGTCATGCCAGCTGCTATCATTGATGAACAATGGCCTTTTCCTTGTAAGAAAAATGTATAAACCTGTATATATGTATGTGTGCATGTATTACTCTGTATAGTGAAATTTTCTAATGTATATCCTTGTATTATACTTAGCAACACATTCCTCTTCAGCATTTAAAATGTGGCTTAAACCATGCCATTGGACTGCAGCTTTGCAAAATATCTTTAGTAAAAGAATTACATTGCTCCCACACTGCTTGCAGAATAGACCAGAATTCTTTTTTAGTGCACTGAAGTCTTGTCAGAAGCTTCATAGCAGATGTAGTTTCCAGCATTTCTAATGATGTGTCCCTGTTATAAAACTAGTGCGATAGTTACAATTCATATCAGTTACCTGCACTATCAAAACATCAATTGACCAAGCACTCCAAAGCAGAAAACCTACATGGCAGCTGTACCTGCCACAGGGAAATTATCCCCGTGCTGTTCTAGAGCGCTCACAGCAATACACCACATGCATACAATAAAAATCATGTTTGATCTGTAATGTCTCCAGGACCAAGCTAGAGCTGACCCATGTGGGTGGGACAGGCAGAGGATGTTCAAAGACCTTTATACTGGCAGCCCTTGATCTCTCCTGTGCTCTTCCTGTCCTGTTTTACAATCGGTCTTTTACGCTGGATCTAAAGTTTACTGGGGGAAGATGGGAAGTGTTTTGTGGCCTGCAGCACGTGCCAAAGGGAGAGAAAGAGAAGAATTGTTTTGTGGACAAAAAAGTCTGTGCATCTTGCTTGACTTCTGGAGATTATGTTTGCTGTCCCAGCTGGTTAGACCCACACCCCTACCTCATTGCCAGCCAGCTGATCCAGGTACTGCAGGACCCTCTCACCTGCCACTGTCAGAGCTGGACACCCAGGAGCTGGGTGCCTCTAGATACTCTGGGTCCCAAGTCTCACCTGCCAGCAAATTTTGCAGCTGAAGGGTTTCCCCAAAACCTTATTTCTTTATTGCTTTATTCCCATTTCAAAGGTAAAGTGCTGCAATGTACAAATGTCTAACAGACACTTATCTTCCATATGCTTGCTTGAGGAGCAGTAGAAAAGGACAAGGAAATTAGTGCCATCTTCCTGTTGGTTAAAAACCAGACATTTTTTGATGTTCCTCAGTTGCTGATAGTTTTGTTGCCTCTAATATAAGCATGAAAGACACAGCAAAGTTTAAAATAATGCAATCTGCTGAAACTGTCATGCTATCAACAGTGACAGAGCAAAAGGGTTTTCTGGTGATACACTTTCAATTTTCAGAGATGTCAATGGGTAAAGGAAGGGCAGCAAAGAGGTGCCAGTGAAAAATGGAAGGGTAACTACTGGGCCCTTCCTTGGCAGCTGTCCCACCAAGTTATGATGTATTCGTGTGGATATTCCCCAAGTTTTCAGAAAAAGAACAGTCTCGAGCAGCCAAGTTTAAAATGGTCACTGCCTTTAGTAGGATGATGCTCCACACAATCTACAAACATGCAGACAGAGGAAGCAGA
Source organism: Hylia prasina (assembly GCA_013397195.1). Taxonomy (NCBI): domain Eukaryota; kingdom Metazoa; phylum Chordata; class Aves; order Passeriformes; family Sylviidae; genus Hylia; species Hylia prasina. The sequence continues at coordinate 539,444 of VYXD01011013.1, forward strand.
CTGCCTGCATCCATCAACTTAGTAAATGCCTCCAGATTAGCAGAAATATTTTGAAACAGCCAATAATTATAAAAGAGTTGCTTGCCATTGCATAATTATTTTATAAACCACATAACATACAACTGTTACTTAGTCACAGAGGCCCTCTTCACACGGTACCATATGGCTAATGGCTTCTACAGCACATCACACCATACTGAGTGCTCCTTCTCATCATACTGTATTGGCTACCAGCTCAGTTTGCTGCTAATGTCTGTGTTACCCTTTCACTGCATGTTTATTTTATGAAATTGTGGCATCTGTTTTTGGTGTTTATTCTAAAATGACATTGCTATGTTCCCAGCCTTAGCCTGAAAATCACCTCAGTATTAATTTCCCATGGTAGATTTAAAAATGTATTTTTTGTTGTCTTTTTCTTGGGTCTCTGGCAAACAAATCTTGACCTTTTTTGCATTTTGATTTAAAGTAAGAATTTTTTTGTTTCTCAAGTTCTGTTCCTGAGTGATTTGCACTGGATAATATTGGATCTTTTCATTTTGTTGATGACAGTGTTGCCTACACTGACCAAGCTGCCAAATACTGAAATACAAATAGTCTTCTTTTTCATTCAGCTTCCAAACACCTTCATAATCTTTACACAGCTAATGTCTAATTCTAGTATGAAAGCACTATTGCAAGACCTACACATCAGGGCCACATACAAAGGACATTTTTCAAAGTTTCAGTGGTATCATGGCAGCTGTAATATAATTTAAAAACAAAGTAATTATGTGGAAAAATGATGAGCTGTTTTGTAAACTTCCATAACAATACTTTGAATGTGTGACTAGAATTGGAATGGCCCTAAAATTTTAATTTTGCATCATCAACCAGTGTGTCTGATTCAGGCAAAATATTGATTCCATCCCAGCTACCAACAACTAAAGGCACAAGAAACTTGCATTTGTGGGCCAGGGCCCAACAGAATTTATGTCTGACATTGGCCAAGTGTATACCCAGAGGAACTGGGTCCTTTGCAGTCACTCTCTCACAGAAAAACCTCGGAATCTCTTCTGTGGCCACAAACACTCCAACCTAGTGACTCCATCTGCTCACAGAGAGCACAGTTACAGGGAACTAATTGACAAATTCAGGCTTTTGCTACACAGAAAAATTACTCATATTTTTTCAAGTGTTTTTGGAGCTGTCTCTGCTGCTCATGGTGTTGCTCGGGTGCTTGCAGTAACTGATACCAAGAGTCCCCAGCACACCAGCTCCCTGCTGAATACTGTCTGCAGCAACTACAGAGCCTTAACTGCTTCTTAGTATAATTTTAATTGGCCTGTTCTAGTTTATAAAACCATGTGTTATCTTTTCCTTGTTTGGGGCTTTTTTCTAGATTTCCCACTGTGAAATTGCCTTGGTGAAGCAAAGTCAGAGTGAAGCAGTCATGCTCAATGTGTGCAGCCTAAACTATATGATTTCCATGTATCAGCCTACACATGGAACTGACTACACTTCCAATTCATGATTTGCAAAAGCTAGTAAAGAAAAAAAAATTAAAAAATAAAACCACACCCACAAAGATTAAAACATTCTGGTAAGAATGAAGACGAGTTTGTTAAATGCCTGATGAACAGTTGGAGAACTTTAGATGTGATTTTATTCAAAATTCTTGTATAACTAAGTGCAGTTTATTAGTGATTAACATGACCTAATGCTTGTTAAATGGGCATGACTGCAGTTTTGCCAACTGCACTGAAACACAAATTCCCACAGTAACCTCACACTAATGTTAGCACGACCTGAGTACTACCAGCTGTGCATTTATGCAAAAACCCAACATTTTACTGCATATTTAACAGGAAACACCCACTTTCTGTTTTGCAGGAAATCATATTCTTTAAAAGGTTTTTTTCTCTATTTTTCAACTTCAACTTTTGCAAAACTTGGTAAATTATTTAATGAAAAACAAAAAAGAAACCAACATGATTGTAAAAAATTAAGAAGGAAGAAAGAAACAATAAGAAAAGCAAATATTAAAACTTTTTTTCCCTAGATATTAGGGAAATAAGGGAAGAGTTGAATTCGTAATATATTAGCCCGACAGTCTTTCTGCATGTCTTCCATTAAATGAACATTCATAAGGAGCCAATGGGTAAACTAAGCAATATATACAATAATCAAAAAAGGGACCATCAAATGGCAATAATAGAGCCTTGTACTTTAATTGGACTATTGACATCACAGAAAAATATCTTTACATCATACATTCTTGTCTGTAGAACCATAGAGATGTGCTTTACTGTATTTCTTTCTGTCACTTTGATTATGGAATTATCCTGTGAAACAAAGTTTGGCTTTACCTTGTGGTTTCCTTTGCATCTATGATATTTGAATTAAGGGTTATTCAAAAGTTATGCCTCATTTCCTTCCATACCTCCATCCTTAGACTGCTGTCAAGTATTATTTATTAACTCTATTATAGTACCACATTGAGGCCCTAATCAAGATTATGCCCCTACTGTGTTAAACTCTGTGCATTATAAAATAAAAGAGAATCCTTCTCCAAATTCTTACATCATTATAAGTGAAAGATGTCAGCATAACATATTATGATAGTGTAAAAACCTGAACTTTGTCAATGGATGATGGTAAGTCAGTGGCAGAGCCAAGATCACCACAACTTCTCCACTCCAGCCCCCATTGCTCCCAATCAGCAAGGATGTAATAAGAATTATGGTAAAAATTGTATGAGAGAATTTTTTTTTTTTGCAAGAATTCATTTCGTTTTTTGTTTTCCCACCATCTGAGTTGTCCCTTTGGACTGACATATTTGCCTTACAGAAATAAAGTGAATATAATGGAATTCTTATTATGCATAGGCAAAAACTAAAACTTCTTTATAGTTAAGAAGTCATTAATAGAAGAGCAAGTATTTGTTCTACAGTCTCTGATATTCTCTTTTCAGTATCCAAGATCCAGTGTTTTTTCCCTATTCTCTCACTTCATTTTAAACAAGATGGAACCAAACTCCTTGGTGTTCTTGACCCAGTGGAGCAACAAAGATATTTACATTAAAAGAGGTGTGGTTACCCTAAGCAGGAAAAAAATATCCCTTTCCATAATTACCATCTGTTTTTTAAGAGATAGAGCATCAACTAAATAGCAGACAAATAGCTGAATCTGTTACTGCGTGACAAGTTATTTTAACAATACATATTTTAGGGGAACTGTATTTGCTGCTTAGCATATTAATTTGAGCTGCACCTCTCACAGAATTCCTTGATTATAGCTTCCTTTAAAATAATAACAATTAGTACAGAAAGGTAGTTCTTCCAATAGGATTAGATTTTATGTTGCTATTTTTCTTTAAGTACAAAATGAAAAGGTTTAATTCCTAAAATAAAGCATCTGAGTTGCCACAGTGTACTGGAAATAGCCAAATCGGACATTAGCAACAGCAAGTAGAACTGGGATGATCACTTAAAACAACATCCAAATGCAGACACAGACAATGACAAGGAACTACTTTCACAAAAACAATTCCTGTTAAATTATTCTTGAAGTACCTAAACTTAGTCAAGAACTTGGAGATGAAATCAGATAAATCCTATTGTCTACAGCTAGGTCTAGGCATCTGCATTTAACAAGAACCTCAATACTTTTTACAGATGAATTGTAGCTGAGATATATGCAGGCTGAAGAGCTCTTCAGAGTCTGTTCCAATGAAAATATTGTCTAAGTACATAAGCATTAGAGCTGAACAAATAATTCTCGATGAATAATTTATCTGATTGATTTCCTCTTTTTATTCTCTCCCTCTTCAGAGGCTATGCACGGACAGAACAAAAAGTATATTGAATTTATTCAGTATTTGAAATTATTCACAATCTTGTTCAGTGAATAATTCTAGGCCTGCAAATCCTTTGAACTGTGGACTTTGAGTAGCTAATTTGCAGCTCACACCATAAAGTGTGTAATAACGAACTAACTAGCTAGCCAGGCACAGTTTTTAATTGCAACAGTCTGACATCTGAATGAGTCCTGTTTGAAATTCAGTCCAGTAGGTGTACAAATGCTCAAGCTAAAAAGTCATATTTCACAGGCATTTTGCTACTTCAGTGCAGACATTCCGAAGATGAGTTTGAAGCATTCAGATGCAAGGCTGCCCATTCACAGAGTTCTGACAGTGCCCCCCTCTTCTAATGAACCTTAGCAGTACATGGATCAACATATTCATGAGCAGAAATATTCCACTTAGTATGAAAGAACATATCAATGAGACTAATAAGAATGTTCCAATGATAATTTTTGCATTACTGAGCATTCACATGGACAAAGTAGGGAAAGAAAAAATATTGTCTTGAAAAAGTGCAAACACTAAGTCAAGCCTTGTACGTCCCCAGAGAGCCAGAACAAAATTCATTTTTTGTGCTTTCTTCCTTCTCTGCTTTATTTACTCCTGTCTGTCCTTGACAGAATCATCAGTTTTTAAAGTGAACTTCTTCTGGGTCACCATATCACTCTTCTCCTTGAAAGACTGGCTACAGAGAGCTGATCAAAACAGAGGGCAGGTAGACAACCAGGGCAGGATTTCAAGAAAGGCTTTAGCATGCTTTAAAGTGTTTCAGCGAGGGGCTTGCTGAGGTCAGAGGCAGCATTAACTGGAATTTGTCTGCCACTTCTTTGGTGTTTCTGGGAGTCTCTAGAGGTTTTCTCATAGCCTACCTTTGAACTTCAAACTTCTAGTAAGCTGGTGTATATCTCACTCCACAATTTTGATTGCGAATCTAACCAAAGAAAGAAGCTAGAGTTTACTTACCAGTCATCAATCAGCAAATAAATTATTTACAGATGTCTTCATTTATTTGACTCTTTCATTTATTTACTTACAGCTACAGCAAATACCACCACCAGACAGTGTCCAGATGGAAAACAATTACCCCACACTGGAACCGTATGCTTCCTAAGAGAAGTTGAGGAATTATTTGAATTTCAGACAGAAACAATTAGAAGTAAATTCAGGCCTGTTTTTGCAAGAAACTCCCCTTTGGACACAGATGCTACTAAATCTTTCTGGCATATCACAAAGAAAAAACAGATTTGATCTTCAGAAAGAGGCTTAGGATACTGTGAGTCCAAACTGAATGATAATCCTGCGTAAGTGGTAACTCAAGTGCTGACTTTGATCTGTGCATTATGTCAAGTACAAGAGTAACAAACCCATGTAATTTATCCACATATATGTTACCTGAGGCTCAGAGATGCTGACATGCCAAATGCAGCATTTCAGAATTTACAAGGTGAGGAGAACTTTGATTACACCAGAAATTATTAGAATAGTTCTAGTAGATTACATTTGAATATAGAACCTAAGCAACTACTTAAAGTTGCTTAATAGAGTCTATAACTACTTAGAATTATAACCACTGAGATAAAATGGGAGCACAGTGAGACTGATCTAATACAGATAAGTAGAGATGACAAGGAAGAATATATCTCTATACTCTTCACTGTCATCTCACACACATCACAGATCCAGGGAAGTAACAGTTCTGCACTAATATCCACCACTGGGAGTTTGCAGTTTGAGACCTTCTTCTCTGCATTTCCAGATTGTGTTGAAACAGAATCCAGACAATCATCTGGATCATTAGAATCCAAAGCTCTACAGACCCCACATAGTTGCTCAAATGGTAGAAATGATAACTTTCATCTGCACTCCTCCAAATCCAGACACACTGTCATTTGTTCCTGCTGAGGCATTGTATTTGGAACTTCAGGTTTCACTGGGTTGTGCCTTACAGGCAAAATGGATCCCTTCTAATTCTAGAGAATAATTAAATTAATTCAATTTCCAAACATCATTTAAAATGTTTGTGTTCCCAGATATGTGGTCATTTGAAGGGATTTTTTTTGTTTCATTCCTGACTCTTTCTGGTATTTCTTTCAGGTGATATAATGGCATAGAAACCTTACAAGAATTCTTCCAAGGAATGATATTAGATGGCAGCTTGAAATCTAATGCAGTGCTGGGGTATTTAATGAAATAAATATTCAGGAAATAGATTCTACATAATAAAAAGAGCACAAAGCTCTACTAGAAAGAACTGTATGGCCATCTTGTTTAAATAAGAGACAAGAAGATGATCAACATCATGCCTTATTAATAATAAAACTGGAAGTCATAACTGTGGAACTAATCTATCTTGGAGGGAAGACTATATTTCTGTATTTCCTGTCTTGGAGGGAAGAGCAGATTTTTGCCACATAAACTGCTCTCTACATCCAAAAAGATGGGTTTCATCAGAAAGCTTATTTCTTGTTGTAAAGAAGCTGAAATATTTTGGAGGTTTGCCAGACCTCATGAAAAGCTGGGTGTCCTAGGGATTTCTTCATATCAAGGACTACATGTCCCATTACAAGAGAGGGAAGAAGGATAAACACTTGAAAATCCTTATACATACAAATTCCAAAAACTTTAAAAATAGTACTTCACTTTTTAGGAGATTCAAAGGTGTTTTTCATAATTGAAACAAGCAGGAGACCAAGTTTGTTAAACCAGAAGTGGTTTGGGCCCGGACAATAAACACATTACAATTTCTGAAGGCTTAGCTATAGAGAGGCAAAGAGACCTTCCTTTAGTTTTTCCTGTCCAGGAATCTGGGAACTGGCTTTGCCTTGGTTGACCTTCCCTAACAGAATGCAGATCAGCATGGAATGTTTCACTTCTGGATGCTGTTACGTAAGGATGGAACATGGCTTGTCAACCATAGACTCCAGCTGATATATGTGGAATTTAACAGCTCTGAAATCCTTCACTTGCCAAGTATCTTCAGAAAATTCCATTATGCAGACAGAAGGTGATCACCATAAATTTAATATCTTACAGATCTTTTTTTCTGTTATCACAATCAGCCTTTTACATTGTCAGTTCTTGAAGGTACAGATGGTATTCACTAAACAGTAAAGAAACTAAATTTACTTACATCTTCAGTTATATTTCAATATTAGTTTACAAACATGAAGCTGAGTCTCTGATCATAAGCAAACTCAATATACTTAGAAAATGAAATCACCCTGTCAGTGGTATAGTTTCAAACTGCAATTTTCTCTCCTTTTTTTGTTTTGTTTTTCTGATATAGAATTACTTTTTTCAAGGCTAAATAAATAGCAGATGGGTCAATCTTCAGGTCACAAGTTCTATCTTTTCATTGCCAGGTAATATTCATAGCACAGCAGGGCTAAATCATGTTCTGCAGTTTGAGGACATTTGATGGAATCTTTGCTGTGATTACTTTAAGTGGTGACATTTAAGTGGTGCAAAGTGGACATCTAAATCTTTGGATTTTGGAATGAAAACTATTGTGGGAAGATATTTTCAATGGCTGGCACAAATGAGCATCCATTAATCATCTCCCTTTTCAGCTAACCTTGTTTGTATTGCCCAAAATTAAATAATTTAAGTAATTTTGACACAATACCATTCTTTTAAAGATTTAGTAGCTTTTCACTTCCTGACACTACTTTGAATAGGGGAACCCAAGACTGGAGACAGCACCCAAGATGTGGCCTCATCAGTACTAATCAGAGAGGAAGAATCACCTCCTTCCCTCCCCTGGCAATGCCCTTCCTAAAGCATTATTGACTGATGTCCAATCTGGCATCCACCAGGACCTCTAGGGTCTTCTCTTTCCAGACTGTGCTGGTGCCTGCAGTTATTCCTTCACTGGGACAGAGCATTGCATTTCTCTTTGTTGAACTCCATGAGGTTCCTGCCATTCATTTCTCCAGTCTGTTGATGCCCTGGGAAAGAGCAGCACAGCCACCTGGTTTATCAACCACACTGTTTTGTACCATCCTCAAACCCGCTGAAGGTGCACTGTCCCTTCATCCAGATCACTGATGTTGGACACTGTCCACCTCAGCACTGAGCAGAGGGGTGCACTGTGGGCCTTCAGCTGGGCTTTGTGGTACTACTGAGCTCCTGAGACTTCTGTCCACCTCACTGTCCCATTTCCTAGTCCATACGACATGTGAGAACAACGAGGGAAGCAGTGACAAAAGCCTTGCTGAATTCCAAACACACAGGATTGACTCCTCTCCCCTCATCCACCAAACCAGCCATCTCACCGTAGAAGGCTCTCAGGTTCGTGAAACATGATTTCCACTTTATAACTCAATGCAAATTTTTCTGAGTCACCTTCTGGTCTTCAGATCATTGGGAATGGTTTCCATGCAGCAGCAAGTTGCTGGGGGCTTTTTCTTGATAATATTTACCTCAAAATTCTTGATGGATTAAAAAAAAAATTATTAATAGTGGTGCATTAATGAGAAGAACAAATAATAAGACAAGTGGCAAAATACTCCAGATCTTTAAAGGCAGGGCAGAAATCTAAGGCACGATAAATTTTAATTTTCTTAGTTAACAGACTAATAATTAAAAGTCAAACTCTGAGAGGAATTATTAAAGGAATTGTCAATTCTAATTATAGTTTATGAGAAAAATATTTTAAAATGTTGAAGTAATTTCTACTTTGAAGATTGAGCATGATCATAGTCTCTTCATGGTAAAATCTTTCTTGCTCCTTCCAGTAGTTTCTTGCCTGGGATTGTTTTCATGTTTAACAGAATAAACTTTTTGCTAGTGAAATCATTCACATAAATCATAAAAATTACAGTTTCTTTAATGAATGAGTAAAATTAATCATTAAATTATTAAAATTAAAAAACTTTCTAAACAAATTCTGTTCTGATGAACAGTTTTGTGCTGACTCCACTCACACAGAATTTCAAAACTTTACAAAGGGGTTTAAGACTTTAAAAGAAGTCTGGGGTCTTGTTTTTTTGCTGAGATCTTATTTTCTACCTCTGAAAAAGTGGTAGAAATCAGATCCTGTAAGTGCTGGTTCTGCGTTAGGAACCCATTGGTGGTGATCAACAGGAGGAGGAGGCTCCAGCCATCCCTTGCTCTCCCCTGGTGTTGTTGCTATGGCAATGCTGAGCATCAGATTAGACCAGCTGTACACACTGACATGCTGTGTGCTTCCCAAGCCCCGACTTTGCTCTTTCTTTTGTTATTTGTATTAAAATAGCAATACAGATTGTTTGCACTGAATTATTTTGTGTAATACTAATGTGTGAAAGAATAAACTCATTAGACAGCAGAAGGTATTATTAAGATGAAGACCTAGTGGCAATTAAGAAAAAAACATGCTGTATGTGTGATAAACCCTCAAATACCAAGACAGAGCCAAAAACTGAATGAGTTTGCAAGTTTCAGAGATGCACATGCTGGGGGAAACAGGGAATCCAGAAAAGGTTCACCGTTGTCTGTCCTGTGCAGCTGGTCTCTGTCCTCTTGGTAACTCGGGGTCTGGCTGGCACATTGGCAGTGTTTTTCAAATTCCATGCACTCTTTTGATACTTAAGCACTGTGACTGAACAGCTTTTACTTAGCAGGTTTCCTCAATAAAACCCCAATCAAGCTGAAAGAAATTGTTTAATCCATTACTTGGTCTAAGGCCAGGTCAAGTTGGTCTCATTTATCATCTTTTTAAGGTGGAGCTTTTAAATATGGTCAGATGATTCCTCGAAGTGTTGGAAGCCATATGGAGAAGGTATGGCTCCATTACTATTAACAAGTCATTGTTAATACCTCTTTGCCAAAGTAGCAGAACACAGCGCCTGGTCAAACATAAAAGCCTTTGAAGGCTCTTATGGGAATTCAGTTAGACTTTTGCTGTGTAAATGCACAATTTGTTTCTACTATATAGACCTTGAAATGAGGTAGATCCTAAAGGCTATAGGAAAACATCTGCAAGATCCTGTATGGGTCAAATATTCTACTGATGTGATTTTCTCTTTGAAAATTGGTTTACAGATGGTTAGCAAGGTGTTCACAGTGTTCAGTTTTTATTATTTCACTGTTGGCATTTGCATCCAGTGCTCTGAAAATAACTTTCTGGATTCAATACAATAATTACTGCCCAAAGGAAACATTGTTCAGTTATGTGAGGAAATTAAAGCAAGTCATTTCATTTCTTTTATTACCGTTTATTAACTTTTCTCCATATGTAAAGTCCAAGAATTTAGAATAGAGTTTCAGGAGAATTGCTCTTTCTGAAGCCCAATCCTGCTAACTTTTACTTTCAGGCTTGGCATTGGCCAGATTTATTAGCCAGATTCTGCAGAACAATTCTTTGTCTTGTTGTGTATCACCCTTCAACTCTGGCTCTCCATCAATACAAGTATCCCAGGGAGAGCAGCACTGCTGAAACAGAGATCACCAGGGGAAGAGCAGCTTGTTTAAGGGTTCCTGTCCTAGAAAACAAGAACTATGGATGTGGACATTCTCTACAGACAAGATGATCCGAAAATGGTAGGTTCAAAAGAAATACTATTTTTCTCCGTAACAAGACAGGGAATAATTTCTTAAGGTGTTGTTTACTGTCAAGAAAACTGACAGAGTGAAGGTGTTCATCTTGGGAATTGCCTTATTTTGTTTAGAATAGTCAAGGCAATTGGGCTATCAATTCCAATAGAACTTCCAATCTCTGCTTAACACTAAGGGTTGGTTGAAGTTTCAGCGTCCTTATAAGGTCTCAGTTTACCTTATAACAGGAACAGTGGGGTCTCAAAAGTGCAAATGTAGACACCAGGTCAGATGTGTTCTGTGGCAAACAGCCAAGAAAATACAGTGCTGAATCTCAGTAAAACTAATAAATCTGAATAATTAATACACTGATCACAATCAGCTGTCAGGCAAAGAAATGTAATTCATTAAATAAAAACAGGTTATTTCTTTCTGATTGTTTTAGCTGTGTGTATCTGTTTTAGACTCACAGAAAACTGGACCATGAGAAAAATTGGGTTTTCCCTTCTTCTTTCCCATTTATTAAAAATGTGTTTGATAAATAAAACCTGAGGGGGGGTAGGGAGAAGAAAATATATTATGTCTCAAAGTAAAGAGAAATTTGCTGGATACAACAGAAAAAAGAAATTATAATACTTTTCCATGTGGAAATAATACAGCAACAGCCAGTACTTCAGATCAACATCATATGTTGTGCATGAACTACTCATGTAACATAGGGGATCGTGCAGCCAACTCAGCTAACCCCAGTGTCAGCATGCAGGCTCAGATCCTCTCTGCCTTTGCTTGGAAAAGGTGATGCTGAAGTTTTTGGAGGGTTTGGGGTTTTTTTAAAGCTTAGCGAAATCACCATTTTAAAAATAAAAACAGAATATGTCTTCATATCAAATACAAACAAATTGGGTTTAAAAGACATGTATCTGCTCTGCAGGAGCCCTGCAAAGCAAATGGGATTTGGGGTAGGAGAAAGAGCACCAGGATTTTTTTGTGTTTGCCACACTTCTGTTGGTTTTCATTGTAAATCAGTCCAGTCCTCGTGTTTCTGCGGGTTTTGACTTAGACTCACCACACCTCAGTTAAGAGAACACCTGCAGTTCCTCACTTCATTGCTGATGTAAGGGGTACAGAGCTCCACAGGGCAAGTCTAACTGCAGAGCAAAGGAGCCTGATTTAATTACCTAGATGAGGTGTCTGAGCATAATCAGGATAAACTAAGGGAGTCTGATTAATTTTGTTGCATTTCTGAAAGAAAACGTGTTCTGTGTTGTTGGTAATAGGGTGCAGTTGTTTTACACTACCTGCGGGCCCCTCAGACTGTGCCAGAAATGGCGCCAGCTTTGGGGGAGGAAAATCAGGGCTTCATATGATAACTTGTACCACCTTTACTCAAAACTGGGATGGCTACACTTGAAGCAAACAAAAAATGCTTACTACAGGAGTGTATGTGTGGCAGCACACTTAGCATTTCAATAATAATGGCTCACTGCAACAGTATTTCTACTATTTTTCACACTTTTTTGTCATGAAAATAGCCTAGTGATGCATTTTATGATTTTCCAACACTGTTTCTTCCAAGGCTTAGGCATTCTGCTCAGACAGTTAACTTCTCTTCTGTGAGCTGTGCTCCAGTTTGCTCTGTGCAGTCTGCTGCATATTGAATATTCATCTGTGTTTCTCCTCAGTCCATCTCCAGATTTCTGATTCTTGTAATTCATGACGAAGATTTTAATGACTCTGGAAAGGACAGCCACCTCAATCTCATTGTTTGCACAATCAAGAGATCATAATCCATCTGCAATAAATCTCGGCTCCGATGAGAAATAATTTGGCATTGCCTAAACATGACGTGAATACGTTACAAGAAGCCTCCCTTAGTTTCTAAGTTGCAGCTTGAAGCTAAGAGCAGTGGATGAGGTCCAAAATCCACAGAATACTCTTTTGGTCTTGGCCTTCAAAGCTTAGTCAGACTTTCTCAAACTGTGTTTTATAAGCCTGCTATATATTTTTCCTTGTAAAGCCCACGTACACTCTTGCATTTTTTTCCCTCACTATCCAGTTGAAACCAGTATATTCATAGAACAATCAAAGTACAAATGTTGACATTTACACTGTTGGACATTTAAATAAAATTCTTGTATAAGTATCTATTAGGCAAGATTTACTTCATGCCATTTTCAATCAACTACACAGGCAAGCAGTATATATAGAAAAATAAACCCTCTATTCATAGTTATACAAATATTTCATGTACACTTTGTTTATTCATTGGAAGAAACTGAGCATATCTTCCGCAGTTTTACCACAGGTCATCTGAAGGGCAGTATCAGGATTCCTGTGATCCATGTAGGCCTCCCAAAGGGGCATAGAACAAGACCTGTTTGATCCAGCACCTGCTGTGAAACTATCACTTGGATACTTTTTTGTAAATTTTTGCCAGACTGTGAATAGTATAAATATGTAAGAAGGAGCAACAGGAAAATCAGCTGGATATTGATGAAAATGCCATTAGTAGCCACTGATCAATCATTTAAGACTACCTTTTCTTTCTTTTTTTCTTTTTTTTTCTCTTTTGTTCTGCTGGCACTGCAGCTGTAGCATTAGCCAGACTCAGGCCACCACATAGTTTTTAGCTGCATGTTACCACATTGTGCTTTTGCTATAGTCTAGAGGGAATGCCAACAAAATGTAAAACATGGCAACTGGCATTTTTATGCACTATGTGTGACCAGCAGGCAACCTGGAGACCATTCCATGAGTGTTCAGAATACCCTGGTAGGATTTAGCAATTCAATTTCTAGGAATCATCAGATTCTAATTCCACAGAAAAACTTTAGCAAAAACCTGCTTAATTACCAGATAAATTCTTGGAGGGCTGTTGAGTTTTGTTTTAAGTTTATGTCCTCTGGAACTTGACAAAAAGACCTTAGGGAATGGATTTGAGTAATGATTTTCTGAAGCCATTAAACTTAACAATGACTTCAAAGATTTAGCATCTGTTTTTTAAATGTTCACATGAGGCTGACAGTTGGTATACAATATTTCACCCCATTGCAGTTGGCAACTACCAAGATATTAAATGTTACATAAAATACAAACTTTGCCTGAAACCATGGTTCTGATCAGGAAGAAGACTGTGAAATATGGCGTCTTTTTGTTCATCATCCCCAGGTCAGGGTTTGAAGTCACTTGACTTGCTGACACACATACCTTTATGTCCTTAATAATTTGCTAGCACTAGAAAAAGGCAATGTAGTGAAGGCAGAGTGAGTTCCACTCTCTTCTGGCTCATGTATCAGGAGCTGTTAGCAAAATTCCAGCTCTGTGGTGGGGATGTGCGAGTCCAAAACAAACAAGATGTTTTTCAGATGCTAGGCTGTGTTTAAAAATGTGGCGCTTGGAAAAATTTATTTTATTTTATTACTGTAAATTGAACAAGTTTAATTAATATCAGCTCACTGACAAACAAGTATGCTGGTTTGATGTTTGGTTTTCACACTGCGCAACAAATCCTGACACACAAGTCTTTAGAGGAGTCGAAGGCCCAGGCAGCAGGGCTAATGTGGTTCCACTTTGCAGCTGTAAGAGTGGGAAAATCAAAACTGTGCAGCCCCCTCCCCTTTATGGACAAGCTCTTCCATTTCATTTTACAGGCTTAAATCATGGCTAGAGGCTTTCAACTTCAACAGTGCATGGAAAAATTTCCTTCTGAGAGAAGCTTACATCATCAGCTGCTAGACCTGTCCTGGGTCGCCATAGGTAGTGTGAAAAGGGAATAATTTACTGTTCCTGAAGCTCAGATTATCTCCTATTTGTCCATTCACCCTCAGCATGACCTACGCCTCCTGTGAGTTAGCTCCACTATTTGGCTCTTAACTACACAGGCTCTAGTTGAATCAGTAATTTTATCTAACAAAAGCCTCATAGGAAGAAAATAAATGAAATGCTGGCTTTTTAATGCCCCTGACCACAAAATGTGATGGCACTGCTTTGTTACTGGGTTTCTAACTGATTGCTACCTTGTGCACAGGTAGCCACTGTTTGTGATCAAGATGTCAAACAAACAGTTTTATGTGTTATTGCAAACTGTAAAGAAGGCATAGTCTGGACACTGTATTTGAATGGACGTGTATAAGTTCTTGGGAAAGGAAACAAATTAGATCTTTAAGACAGTTATTTCAATTTCTCACCATTCCTCTCCTAATTTACTTTGTTCAGAGAAAAACAAAGGAAAGAGGTTTTAATGACCTTCATACCTCTTTATTTGAAAGAAAAATTATAAGGAAGAGGGAATTTCTTTGCTTGGAGAAGCCATGGCAAAGTTAACATTGGGTTTCTCCTCTTCTCCCTTCTTTAAAATCATTTATTGGAACTAAAGAGTGCTTAGAGGAATCCTACCGAAAGTCTGTTTATCTAAAACATGTGGAAGGAAGTGTTCCAGAACATTAATTTGTTTTAAAATGTTGGCCCTTAATACTGCCAAGATTAATGAAACTAACTGTCATCTGCAGAGGAAGTGCCAGTTTACAAAATAAAGCTGTTATGAACTATGAGCAGCATTTTTTCAAGATTTCTGAAAATTTTGGTAGAAACTGTGTGTGTACTACACTTATTTGATACAATTCTCTATTATCTATCCATTTTTTTCCAGAACTGTATTCGGCTACTGATAAACAACCATCTTCACAGAACAGAAGGTTTCCAAGAAATATTGAGGTAAATAAGACACATTTTCTCTGGGGATTTAGGGTGATCTGATAAGTGTAGATCTGATTTAAAGGCAGATCTGGACATAAATGCAAAATAGAACTGTGTAGAATCATCAGCTCTGCCTGCTAAAATTGGTTTTCAGCTTTTGTGGCATAAAATATTCACTGTATCTTTCTATGGCATCAAAACTTTCATCTGTTTTGATATCAGGTTTCTCAAACTCCCTGAGTATTAGTGAGCATTAGAAAAAGCTTCCACCAGGGCTTATTTCCTTTGCTGAGGTCATAACCCATTCTTCTTATTCTGTCATTGATTGAGTTACCCAACATCCTCTGGAAGGTCATAGATAATTTTTTCTTTGTAGTTTCTTAGAGAGAAATTCTAGTCTTTTATTCTGTTTTTGAGTCAGTTTAAAAAAATGCAGATCCTTCACCCATGCTTGTTATACAGAGCTGGTGTAAAGCAATATAAATTAACTATTAATTTGCACTTTCCAAGAATTTGGGGCTGGTGTTCCCTTGCATTATTGTTAATAACTGTCATTTCCTCTCTTATGACAACATATGTCCCACAAGGAGTTTAAGACTGCAGTATATGATTTGCCATAGCGACTACAATTCCATTGGTTTCCACATAATTCAGTCATCTATGACCTAGATACTCCTTTTCTGTCTGCACTGGACCAGAGAAGGCAATAAAGGTGTTCTGTGTGGAGCTACTGCCACTGTAGGTCTTATCCTCTACAGGTGAGAAATGGGCAATTCATTGTTGGTCCATTGTTGGACATTGTTGGTCTCAGGGTGGTCTCAGACCCTGAGAGCACCCACTGACCATTGGAAGACCCATAGGAAAGGAAGTTAATAATTTCTGGAACTTGCGCTCATTTCTCTTTTGGCTACTAGCTGAAGGCTGTGATAGCTTTTGCCCCTTTGAAATTACATTTTCGTCTGGGACATTCTACACAGGTTCTGACCCTCACTGCTGCCAGTAAGAAATATCAGAGATCACAGCCTGGCCTCAAAAATCTGCTCACTTCCCAGTTTGGGTCTTGCAGAGGGAAGGATTAAAGCCTGTCATTCAGATGGATAAGGCAAATTTTATGTTAGACCTACATAAACTCAGCAGTTCTCTGACTGGCCTTTGAGTTGAGTTTTCTCATGGCTGCACTTACACTAAAATCTCTCTTGAACATATTTCAGCCTCCTCTTCTGTCTCTGCTCCCTTAATTGCTTTTTCACCCTCTAATGCCATTCTCCATAATCTTGTGAGATATCAGGCAGGCCAACCTAAGCACACCACTTTGGATCTTACACTGGAACTTCCATTTATTAGCTTAAAATTTATATTTCATAGTAATTTCATTTTTCACACTTTTGCCAAAGAATTTTTAGTCTGGGCAATATCTAGATACCATTAATTCTAGCTTTCAACCTGCAGAAACAAATCACAAGCATTAGCTGCATAATTCCCTTCCCTGTGTAGATTTGTGTTTCATCAGGCCATGTTAATAATCTTTTTTTTTTAAGTAAGGTTTCCTCTTTTTTGTGATCATGTGTTTCAAAGTACTGAGCCAGAGAGCAGAACACGTTTCATCAAGAAATCATAAGAGTTATGCAAAGATTGATCCCTGCTTTGAAATTTTACCCAAAAGCCTTTGGAAAGGAAAAAGTAGACGTGTGAAACTCAACTGTTGCTTTCAGGTAGAATATAGATGGACTTCAATCCCTAAGGAAGCTGCATCCAGGAATGAGATAAAGGGGCTACTCTCTCAACACTAAACAAAGTTGAAGGGCAATTCACAGGCAACAGCAGCAAGTAGAAAAGTCAAAATTCTTGAAAATGAATGTTCCCTAATGAATTTCCCAAAAATGGGGGGAAAACAGAAATCATTTGTAAAAATGGACTGAATGTATCACTTGGGTGATCAGTTTTTATCAGGAACCCCAGAGGGACAGGGATTACTCAGGTGAATTCCTGCTGATTGCAATGGGATTTTGCTTGCTCAGGCAGAGGAGCACATGAGTATAAAATAAAGCAATATGATGTCCTGGCAAAACTTGTACTGTTCATGGAAGTAGCCTCATATCAAGGCATATTGGGTGTTACACCTGCGTCAGTAGGTGTGCAATTAGACAAGCAGACAGTAGACTTGGATTAACTTTTGGGCAGTGGGTTTGAATTAATTTTATCTAAGGGCAACATTCTCTGAAATTATTGGCGAAGATAGAAAAAAGAAACCGATTTTAATTAGAGCCCTGTAAGCTGTGTGGTTTCACTACCTTCCAAATTTGGCTTTAAAAAATTAATTAAAACCCAAGAGTTTTTTGAGGTTTATGCTGATTATACACCCCACATCACTTTTTCTCAGGTGATAAGGTACAGACTACTGCATCCTGGCAAAATTCCAAAGTGGATAATTGCATTGCTTTGCCAAGTTTTAATTGAATGAGGTGCTCTTCTAAACTTTGTCTCACAGTAAATTACTGTGAATTGTTATGCGTTGTTAATTACTGACCACACATCTCCAGAGGAGCCTGATTTGCAGAGGTATCATATTGCCATAGTGTAACCCAGAAAAGAAAATAAGCTAAAGCCCTCAGAGATGTCTAGAAGAAAGAGGATGGGTCAGGACTGATGTAGAAACCTGTCATCCAAACTTCACTTCTCCTCCCTCTTCATGCATTTAAAATAATTATCAGTGTAGACTGACCAGGGAGCCCTGCCAAGTGTTGCAGTATGTTCCAAGTGAAGGACAGACTCAGGTACAATTCCACAGCTTCTCAGTGATCTGTTGTCGTGGTGATTTGGAGGCAATTCTGTCAAGGTCTCCAATGGGTTGATTGGAGAGGCCTTGCTGGGGCTGGAGGGGGATCTGCTTGGGGTTTTTTTCCAGAGAACTGTTCTTTTTAGTAACCAAAACTGTTTGTGAAACAAGAGCATAAATCTTTAATCCCAAACCATTTTAGCATAGATGCCAAAAAAGTTATTTTTCGATATTTCAAATTAGGAAAATAGGCACAATAGGAGGGGAAAAGAAGCAAAGTCCAAGCAATTTTGCATTTTAAAACTTTAGAAAGAAATAGACTGAAGAAAATTGAAACTCAAAATATTTCCAAAACATCAACAGAAACTTCTGTATTCTACTTTTTTGCTTGATTATTCAACGAAGGTTGTAATTAGAGGTTTTTAACAAGCTGGTATAAGAAAAATTCTGAGAATTCAAGGAAGCTATGTCTTTCCTACGTACCAAAATAATTTCATTTTTATATGAACATATCTATTTCTGAATAATGTCCAGAATTTAAATTTATATCACTTTAATGTCTGTTTATACATACATACATTATTAATGTATACATACAACACACATGTAGAAATTGAAATATTTTACATGCATATTTGTACAAGTAACAAATTTTTCTGTGCGCTAAGTATTGCCATTAATCAGTGTGACAGTTTAGTTTGACTACTCAACCCAGGTGTGATGTGAGGAAGTTCAACTCCCTCTCTTAAAAGACAAAGAAAAAAGGAAAAATAAAAAGGAAGCAGAGCCCACACAAGGGAGCAGGAGCTGCCTCTTTGTGCTGAGATCTTAATCTTAAAACTACACAAATTTCAAGGGGAAAAGCTAAGCTGTATCCCCTCTAGTTTTAATACCTTGCAGGGTCTTCTCTCCTACTCTAGAGTCAAGGGTTATCTTTTGTAATTGGTGTAGTTTAAGGCATATTTTTGAGCAACATTCATCACCCCTATCCCTTCCCTGGAAATCAGAAAAGACAGTAAAGGCCTGCAGCAGATTTGAAACCAGGATTGCTAAAGCATAAAGAGGCAAGGAAGGAAGAAATTGCTCCTGAAGACAGTTGCTGTGAGAGAATTATGACCACATACAAATTCTCCAGGAAGTTGTGAAATTTGCTTTAGGTTGTTGAAGAGTTCATCTACCTTTTATTCCCCTCGTTCCCTAAGAAAAAAAATACAATAAATTTCTTGAGCAGGATGATTTTAAATGATTGAGGAATCTCCCCTCAGTATCCCAAACAGTTGTTTTATTGGCAACTGAATCCCCTTTTTCATTACTCTTCAAAGATCCCTCCATTTCAATTCTACTTGTTCACATTCTCCGTTTCAAATAATACCCCACTGAGCTGACCACATGCAGAACTGTGTTCCAAGACCTCTTTTTTTAATAAAAATTCTCTTTCAGTGTCTCCACACCATGAAACAAATCACATAGCTTCATAAGCCATCAGACAATCCTTTCAGTTTCTCGTGCAGGCGAACTGAGCCTTTTTCATCTGATTAATTCACCAAGCAAGCTGATCTGGGAAGCATAAAAAGCTTCTGAGGCAGGGTGAGAATCAGCAGCTCATATTTTATAATGGCATCACTAATGCCCCAAATTAAGTGCTGAGGCTGTTTTGCTTGGCAATATCATTTCATGTTAATTTTGGATGGGACCGAAAATGAAGTTGTAATCTCTCTCTGTCATGCTGCGACTATTTCCTTGACCATCTCCAGTGCTGCATTTTATGAGGTTATGGCTGTTACTGCTGGGTATGGAAACCACTTTTACAAGTAAAACTCCTTGGGTTCCTGCCCCAAAGACTTTATAGACCCGTGCATCCATCCATGGAGAGGGCACCCTTCGGGAGATGTGTGGCTCCACACAGGGGTGGCCAAGAGCACCCAGAGCAGAGTAAGGGCCTGGAGCAGGGCAACCCCCAGATTAAATGAATTTGCCCTCCACCTCTGAGAGAAAATGAGCCCTCGGAATGAGTTGCAAGCACAGGTCTCACATGCTGCTCTGGAAAGGCACCACATCACCCCTCTGGCCAATTCATTTTGCTGCAGGAAGGAATTTAAGAGAAGGAAGTTTGATTTTTGAAAAGCAAAAGTGACTGTTTTTTTTCTCACCTTGCGTATTGCTTTAGTGATTCCAGTTGCCTCTGAGTCATTTTTAATTTTTTTCTTTTCTGAAGATTCAGGCTATGGTTTTTAATGACCATGTACTATTCCACGTGAACAACCAGTGCTACTGGTCAGCATCTACTCTAGGGTTCTAAAATGAGGTGCTTAACTTTATGCATAAGAATTCCCACAGTTTTGCTAAAATGCAAAGGTAGTGATCTTATTATTCTTACAATTTTTAGACCATTTACCCGGGTTTGGTTTGCACAGTTTGAGGGCTACAGTCAATTGATATTGATATTTATAAAAATGTCATTTTTAATACAGAAATATACTTATTGGTCTTGGTTTTCACAGAAGAGTGGGTTTTGCTCCCTCAGAGCCTGTCCCCTTGTCAGCTTCAATTTATATCAACCAAAATGATCATGTTCCCAGCTATGAACTCTACATTTATTTCATAGATGCATAAAAGGTCAAGACCTTAGATTTTTTTTTTTAATCTATGTCATTGTGATTTTAAAAGAGCCTAGAGGATCAACAAGACCAAATTAAAATAAAAGAAGATAATTGTGCATTTATTCACTTCAGATCTTTGGATACTCAATTCCAATTTAAAATAAGCATGCATTGGTAAGCAAGTCAAGCTCAGACACATACGTGGAACTATTTTTATTAAGATTGGCCACTCCATAGTTAATTTTTAGCTTCATTAAAATATTTTAATCTATGTCTTTAAGTATATAAAACATCAAAGTTTCATTCTACCACTACCATCTCAGAAAGAGATCAAATCTCAGTAAGACCCTTGCCATTTTCTTTGATCTTGTAGAGACCTGGGGATTTTAAGCCTGGTGTTGACTCTTTCAAGAATTTTAGAACTAATTGCTTAATGTTTTTATTTTGTTCTCTTCTCTAATTTAGTACAATGTTTTATGAAGTTGTTAGACTGCAACCTTTGTATTACATTTTTGCTGTTACTAGTGACATATTTCTAGTGAAATTTCAAGCTGAAGAGAATAATTTATAATCTCCTTTATTTTGTTGATAAGAACTTATTTCTGGTGATCCTGCTAGTCTGGAATATAATTTTCCTTCTGCACACAAATAATATTGCAATGAAATATGTAGGCTTCTTTTGTCTACTTATATTCAGTGAATATTCACTGTTTGTGGTTTAATTCAGTGTAAATTACTTCATGTCTGAACCAGAGGCATGTATGTATTGTTTTTAAACTGACTAAAATGCTGTGGAGTATTTTATGCCTAGGGATAATTCTGGATTCTGCTGAAGGCCATAGCAAGCTTCCATGAACCTAAAGAGAATTAAAGTTTCCCTGAAATGCTCAAGTACCAGAAGGACTTGCCTTAAGCAGCCTTTTGGTGTAGGTTATTTAGACACACCACTTTTCCTGTCCATGCAAAAAACTCCCCTCTCACTGACAGTCATGACTGAACCCACTTTGTCTCCTTCACAATATACAAGAAATCCAGGCAGCTCAACTGTGTGCTCAAGACTCCAATGGATATTTTGTGCCAATTGTGGCTTTCACTAGATCCTTGGTTTACAGTGGGATTATCACACTCATTCACACTTCCTCATGAAGAGCTGTTTCTTGGAAAGAGACCCCACTGAAAACTGCTAGTCTAGTTCCAGTGTTCACTGAAGAACCTGTTTATACATGATGGCTAATTGCAATTGATTAATATGTGAAGAGGACCTGATCTATGTGAGTGGCTAAATCCAAATCAGTTTAATCTAGAGAGAATGGAGCATCGGGAAAGCTTCCTCCAAGCTGAGCTGAATGAGGGGCACAGAAAGCACATATGATATTTGTGCTCTTCAGGACAGACCAATCTCAGTAGGTGAATGCATTCTGCACTTTCCTCTGAAGTATTCAAAATAAAACCTTCAAACACACAGCCCAAAATAACCTTCAGTCTCAGTGACAAAAATCACAAATACACATGGCAAGAGTGGCAGCTGGGAGAAACTTTATGCCAGGAGCAGATTAATATGATGTTCTTTGCTGTTATCAGAGTAAACAGAAGCAGATGAGGATCCAAGAAGACCAGGCTGCAGATCTAAGGCTCCCAGAAGGACATACTCCAGGAAATTGAGCAGTGTCATACAATTTCTTCTCTTTTAACTCAGTGCTTCCTCTGCTTTTCAGTCACCTCATCTATGTTTTTAATCTTAGCCAGCTAACATCAGTAACCTGGTGTTTCAGCTAGGGTTTCTGCATCATTCAATGTAGCCTGACAATTTTTGGAGACCTTTAACACACAAAATTCTGGTGGCTCAAAACATACATTGAATTAAAATAACAGAATCTTTGAGCTTTAGTTGATGCTGTCACAGTATGTTTTCTGCCTAGATCTGGATTTTCTTTGATAGAATAAAAGAAATGAAAACAGATTGCATGCTAATCCAGTCTTATTTTCAGTTTATGATGGGCATGTGGGAAGTTGCTGATGATGAATAAATAAAAGTATTATGCCAAGTAAATATTATTCATTTGTAGTCACATATGTACTGGTGGGCACATCTTTGGGTTTCAAATATCATCCAGATGGAAAAACATCTGAAATTTTAAAAAAATTAGGCAGAGTGCAATATCTGAAAGTCTAATTATGGAACTTTTTTTCTGGGTCCAATAGTTCTGTAAAAAATCTGGAAAAAAGAAAAGGACAGGAGTGCAAACCAGTGTACATCTATTGAGTTGTGCATGTGTTATATCAGGTTGCATGCATAGTTTTTAAAAATCAACTTTTTAAGATCCTGATATTTCCCGTCTGGACTCTGAAGAGTATGATCAATAATGTAATATTTTAATTCCCTTTAATTTTCACTTCCGTTTTGGCATGGTTGTCTTGTCCCTACACAGAAAGAATTTTTGAAATATTGAATTCTGAGTATAAATGGCTATTCATGATTCTCAGGCTTTTTAGTGAGCAAAATAAGCATGCTTTGCATTGTCTTTTTGTCTTCTACACGTGACAGATCATGCACTACTCTAAGTGCTCTCACGTGGGCTCCACAAGTCATTTACTTAATATTAAAGCCTAGTTACTAAAATGTCTGGCAATTCTGATCTTTGACAAATACTATAAATATTAAATTACATTGCTAATACATCAGTGTTTATCACCTGGTGTCAGAAAAAAATGGTTATTTAATAAATCAACCTTTGCAATAGAAACTTTAGATGTAAATGCCATCTTAATGCAATTTCTAGGGTTGTACTTACAGTTCTGTATAAACGCTTCATCACAAAAAATTGTGTATATTGTTAAATATTTTTGACAACAGTTATGTGTTTGTTGGATCTTTCCATAATACTAAGCTGAACTGACTATTACCATGTAAAAGCTATAAACCACCTCCAATGAAAGCAGATATTTTTTTACCTAGGATTTTTTGTGTTTCACACTATTTCACAGCTTTGATGTCACCAAAAGATTGTATTTCACTGCTGTTACTTAGCTACCATGAATTACTGCTTTATAAAAAAGGAAAACATTAAAAGATTTTTAATTAAGAAAATTCATGACAACATCGAGTTCCTTCAGCATTTAGTGCAATATCCTTTGCTTTTTATTTTAAAAGCTTAATTGAGAGCTATAAAAAATTCCCAGTTAAGAATTTAGAACTCCTTAGTTGTTACATGAGAGCCTTAAAATACGTTCCTATCAAAAGATTTCCCACCATAAAATAGCATGCTCAGAGACCAAAAAAAAAGAGATATTCCACACAAGAACTCTCAGCTATAGAGCTTCATGGCTGGAAAAAATTGTTTTGCCTGTTGGTCAGCTGCTGGCAATACCTGCAAGGTAAATATCCCAAATTCTGAGTGAAGGGGTAGTGGGGCAGGATACATTTCTAGGAATAAGAGTAGGGCACCACAGTTCTCATACTCAAACAGAAATTGTGAAATCAGCATTTATTGTTATGAAAGTTTCAACAGGCCAAAAATGCTTCACAGAAAAAAACAAGCTTCATAAGAAAAAAAAAATTAAAAATCCCTGCAGAGCCTCACTATCAATGGGGGCTTTTTTCTGTCAGTCTGTTCTTCACCTTGAAAATGCTTGGGTTTGTGCTTATTTCAAGGATTTATATGCCTTATACTTAATATACTATATACCTTATATACTTAATGCTTATACAGTCTAGACACAGGGACATTTCTGAAGACAGAGAATGCACTTACACATTCTTTGAAAATGGAGTTGAGCTTCCCAGCACATATTTGGCCCCGGACATAATTTTTCATTAAAGAGTCTTGACAGAGGCTTGGCTTTGGTTTGTCAGCAAATGTTGAATTCTCCATTATTTCAGCATTCCAGGGGGAAATGACAATGGACATTCTCATATCTTCAAATGGTGCCTAATTTGGGGTATCCCAGCAAATGATTTGTCTTCTGAGATCAAATAGTATTAGTCCTGATTCTCAGGATGCACTAGTCCTAACGACAACAAAAGTAATATTGTTGATAATTAAAAACAACCTTATGGATAAAGTGCAAGCACAAATATCCCACAGAATTCAGTTCATATTCTACTATCCAAATATCACGTCTAAATATCACTCCTAGTGCATGGGATCAAATAGCTTATCTACTTACACTGTGCAGTTTCTTCTGCTGTAAAATCAGCAGAAAATGAACTCAACCTCAGAGAAATTTAAAACATTTATTTTTAATGGGAAAATTAAGTGTATGAAGTTAATTAAAAGAAAAGTATATTTCTCTAATGCTACTGATTTCAAAAGTACTTTACAATGATATCTCTCAGGTTAGTTATATTTTGTAATTTCTAAATAGGATATAAGATTAAGTGATTCAGTAGAAATATAACCTATTTTCTACCCAAAGCCACATAAACAGTTTTTGGTTATAAAACTTTAACAGATCCATTTATGTACTAAATTATTTAAGCAAATGTAATGCTTCCAAATTGTATTGTTTTGCAAGGTTTCTCTTGGAACCTTTGCCATTTATCATACATGTACTTCTGTCTTTTTTCTACTCAGAAGCACAGCATGAAAAAACTTCATTTCACGTTGAAACATCGCTACGTGGAACAGTGTGATGAAATGAGACACAGGAGGAGAGTTTGTGTTATACTCTGGTAAACAGTTGGTCTACAGGAAGGATTGCATTTTATGCTGTGACTGATATATCAATTGTGAGACTCAAAATATGACTGCTCTGAAAAGGGGAGTTCTGTCTCTGACAGACTGTTTGCATGTGGAAGATTACAGGTAACACGCCTGGGCCTGCTGGGAGGTCACAACCTAAATCTCACCCAGGAGTTAATATAACTATGCAATACATTCTGGTAAAATTATATCTCAAGTATACTTAATGTCACTCTTCTAAATAGAGCAATACAAACAACTAAGGCCCCAAGCTTGTAGATAAGACCCTGATGTTATTTACATGCTTTATGTGAATGAGCACTTCCAGTAAGGATCTACAAGAAAAGCAGGTGTCTAAATGTTTGCAGGTCCAGTACTGGCAGCTTTGTAGAGCAGGAAAATACTGTCCATCTCTCACATGGGATTCCAAGAGCTGTGTGCAGTTAATGCATTAACACTGATCTGAAGCACTGCAGATTTTTAAAAAGCCAAAGACAAAATTGTAAAATATAATTTTAATAACCTTCTGGACTAAATGAAGTGTGTTCGGGTTTATTTGAAAATGTGAATTTACCCATCTGATACAGTGATGTACATTAACATTTTCCCTGGGTGTTGTTTGCATCACGTAATGCCTGGCCTTCCACACTGTCCCATGGAAAACAGTGGCACTACTTCAAAAGCCAAGGCACAGTGGACCTGATCCAATTATGTACATAAGTATGTGTTTAGGGGACAATTTATTGCTGTGACGTGAATCATATGGCAGTAAAGATGACGACAGTCAAATATTTAGACACCAATATATTGCACTGAAGCATACAGCAGTAAGGATGAAGAAAGAAAAGTCTTTAGACACCTATCCTGTGGTGAACTTTATATAAAAATATTTCTGCATCTCTTAGGATCACTCCATGTGTGACAAACTGAAGATGAGTGGGGAGATAAATCTAGCACCATAACCTACATTTAAGTGTAGAAACAACACACCAGTGTTTCAAGTCTAAAGTAGTTCATGCTGTAAAGTGAGGTTTTTAATATGTGAGCCTTGACTCTACTCAAAGCTGCTCTGTTTCCTAAGCTCATTTACAGGAGTGTTTCTCATCATACATAAGCTGTGAAGAGATGGCTGGGGAAAAAAAGTTGCATTGATTAAAAGGGAAATTTCTGAAACAATGTCAGTTGAAACTTCCCTCTCTGAAATTCAACTCTTCTCCTGTAACCAGCCATATTTGTCCACTGCAGCACTATTATAATCAGTGGAAACACTCCCCTTGACTCCAGTGAACAGAAGATCAAGACGTACAAGTGGCCACAAGAGCAGCTCTTTGTCTCCTCAACAGTGGTTTCAAAATCTTTTGAAGTAGAACTCTGCTGCTTTAATCCTTTTCACAGATGCATTCCTTTATTTTCTCAAAATTAAGAGAAATTCTAATAAATTTTTACAATGGAAATTGAAACTACTTTACTTTCAAGTTCTTCATGAAAATGGTGAAAATGGATTTGGATCATTACTAGATTTTTTTTTTTAGAAATCTAGTAATTAGCTGCTCTTTGTTTAATCCAATATTCTTTTGATTGTTAAAACAGTATTGGAGCAGCATTGAAACATGTATTTTATGTATGTGGGTCTTAATATGATTTCATGTCACAGAAGATGTCACTATGAGACTGGCCCTAATGACAGCAAGAGAGTCAAAAAGAAGAGTTTAATGAAATAATTACAAATAAAAGTGAGAGGCAACACATGAGGAAGACTGCTAGTTAATGATGGGCCACAGTAAGGAGAGAAATGCTCTCCAGAGCTGAATATCTGGGGATTTATGGATATGGATTACCTATTTCAGGATAGCACTGCTGACAGCAGCTCTCTGGAATGGACAATGAACTCTCCTGGATCCTGGGGACACTGCCACCTCTAACCAACACAACAGCTCATTTCCCTGCAGAGCACAAGCAAAGCCACCTCCTTGCCCATAAATCCTCCAGACTGTTTGTTACTTCATTATGTCCCAGTTTGTCCCCAGCTTATCCACAAAAAACTGCCTGAGTTCCCTTTTGTTTGTTTTGTATCTCCAGACAGGGGCACGTGGGAGAAGGGATCACTATGGATTCTGTTTAACTGAGTGATCCTTCTGTAAAGCAGGCAGAGGCACTGATGGAATGAAACTCAGAATAGCAATAGCCAGACAGAACCACAGGTGAGTGACCAACATTCCTTAAAGCAAAATACGCAGCATAAACATTATAAACATCCATGAAGTGATTTTTCTGTCTTTGAGTAATCCACACGGCTTTTTAGATGACAGGAGTAGCATAAGCCATGACTTAGATGCCCCTGTAGCAACAGAAAGAGGGGAAAGCAACAGCACCAGATGCTGTAACGTGATCCTCCACCAGCAAAGAAAAGCTGAACCTGCTCTGCCCAAGGTGAAGTAGAACGAGTTTTCCAAAACATCACACCCTGAGTGGGGAAGGGCTGCCCACTGTGCTCCTGCCCTGGGGCAGGAGGAGCCCAGGTACCAGGGCTGTACACCACAAAAAGGCACCACAGTGAGACAAATCTCTGCTTTGAGGGGAGAGAAGCACTGCCCAAGTGAGTCCTTCTCCTGCCTAAAGGGCAGGAAGTCTCAACACTCTCTGCATTTGTAATTGCTGTTTGTATAGCTGAATACAGAGGACAAAAAGCCAAATAAATGTAGCAATAAGAGTTTACTTCCCATCTTGCAGGCAAAGGCAGGAACCATCTTATATTTGCTTGCATGCTCTCAATGCAGCACAATGGGCAGTCTGTATTATGGAAAATGTTTTGCTTGTTTTCAGAGTAGGATTGAAGTGACTAGAAATGCTTTTCTTCAGCTCCAGTGTTAATATCCACATTTAACAGTTAATTCTTTGCTTAAATGTGCAGATATCATTTATTGTACAGAGAGAATTCAGGTATGTGGAACTCAGTGGAGTGGTACAGAATGTTCATTACTCATCTCTTGCAGGCTGACCTCTTCTTTCACTGGTATAAAATTCCTAAACCTGTAGGCTTAAAAGTACTATCTCTGACTGTCAGACTATAATTCATTCTCATTTATTAGCATCTCAATAATCAAGTCTTCAGAACAGCAAATCACAGTGATACAGGCCAAGTTTTGCTTCTTCATGCAGAGTATGAAGCATTCTCACAGTACAACCTTCCTGCAAATGTTTGTTCCTTGCCAAGTCTAATACCACAGTACACTTAATTAGGCCACAGAAAACTGACATCCTGCATGTTTCCCAGGTGTACACAGATCCTGGTTCAAATAAAGATTACAGACCCAATCCTGTCCCAGTGTATGTGGAGGCCAATTGAAAAAAAAAAAAAAANAGAATGTCCTTTCATCAAACAGTAAGATATTGTTCATGTACAAAAAAATTCTCATAAAAATAATAATACTTTTAGTCAGTTGGCAAGATACCAATGGTTGAATACTAATACAGCCCAAAATATTTAATGTTCTAATGTAGAAATATCTCCATTACTGCTTGAAAGCAAACAGAAAACCTTGTTACTCTAGCAATATATAGAAAGAAAGAGATGTACACACATACCTGGTTAGCGATACACCTGTGCAATTCAGTAACAAGTTGTAATTTCATGTCCCACTTCATCTGCACTTCACAGTTTAGTGTAGCCCTCATAGTTTGTCAGAAAAAAATATCTCTCTACAGCTTGTAAACACAGAAATTGATCTTGCCTTCCAGAGCTGTTTAAATCCAGCACTATGCCCTGTGGTAGGAATAGGCTACAAGGGCTTAGAAATCCCACAAAAAATAGTCCACACTTTCCAGGGTTTGTTTACACTGGCTAAACCCATCACCCAGCACAGCAAAGCCCTGGACCACAGCTAGGGCTCTTAGCCACAATGGTAATACAAAGAAATGACAGTAGCAGTGCTTCTACTCTGAAAGAACCTGAGATATTACATCTTTATGTTGCTTTATGCACAGAACTCTATTTTGTACAATCACAGACTATTCGTAACATTTTATAGACAGCAATGTTTCTTTCCCTCGGTTGGCTTGTAGTGCTGGACACCTGCCTTACAGATGGGGAGAGATGGAAAAAATCAAATCAAAAGTATTTTTAAGCTCCCTAAAATAATTTAATAACTTTCTATGCAATCTGTGGCACCTCTTAAACACAAAATGATGAAGCGCATGTTACACATGCACTATTCTGGAATGTGGCTGCTTAAATTTCCTCTCAGCCCTCACGAATTGTGAGCCTTTCCCAGGAAAACCC
>VYXD01011013.1:573832-651802 GCA_013397195.1 Hylia prasina
AAACAGACCAAATATCTAAATGCTGATGTCAGTAGAATCCCCGGGTTAAATATTGTAAATTTATTTCTATTATGTATTACAAAAGGCACCCTTCCTCATTAATTTTACTGAAGTCTCCAGATGGGAAACAAAATATTAATTTTGTTCAGCCTTAGGCATTGTTGACTGTTAAGGTACTCACTAAATCACTGATCTTATACACATTAATATTAGATTTCTGCTATAAAAATTTAAGACCCATGGGTATAAGGTTCAGTTTGTCATAAGTATAATTAATTGTTTTCAGAAATGATTAATTTGTCAAAATGGCAAACATATATATTGCGCAGGCAAGACTCCTAAGCAAGCTAACCTACCTTAAAATCATGGTAATACTCATGGAATTATGCAAATTAATTGAGTCTTTCAATGTTGCATAAAATGCTACTACTAGTACAATGCATGGAACATTAGGCTGTTCATCCAACAAAAAAGTTGCATTTTAAAGGCAGGCATCTTTACAAGAGAGTCCTTATGGCAGAAGGCCCTTAGAAGCACAATTTTTTTCATGCAAAGCGATAGACTTTCAACCATTACACAGAAGTTGTATTTTTTATTACAATTTTTAAAGCAACCCTCAAGAGAAGAAAAAAACAGTAAAATTCTGGTGACCTGAGACAAAGGAACCTATGAGATTTGCACTCTGCTGATGCTAGGGGGAAATGGTATATGTCCTAGTAATAAGAGTTTCACTAGTAAAACCTCATTTACAAGCCTGGGAACTCGTGATACACTACATTAAAATCTAAAAAGATTAACTTAATTATGCAAATTAAATTTACTGTTTATCTTCTAAATAGTAAAAGTCATTGTCAACATTGGAATAGCCATATTACTCTAAATGCATTACTTTCCCTCCAAAGTGAACCACACATATATATGAAACTCCAATGTAGTTAATTATTATCTATAAAGTCCATTCAAACATAGACTTATACTCTCACTAGCCAAAACATTTATTTTTATGCCCACTGGTAACATCTGGTTATCAATGAACTCAATATGTTGGTGCAGCAAATAAAAATATCCATGTTAAATACAATTATTTTTAATATCTCTAGATATTAAGAACTAAGTATTCCTAATTAAATAGTCCCTACCAAATCACTTGGAATTTCCTGGAGATTCACCCGGCTAACTCTTCTTCTTCACTTCCAAAATCAGTATTTCTGAAACAAGAGATATTGAAAATATTCAAAGAGGCATCTCAGGGGTGAAGAAAAGCTTCTCTCATGGCTAAAAGTCTCTCTTCTCAATCCCATGCAGCCCCACAGAGCTGATTCTGATCTTCACCCATCTTATTCAAATGCCACCAACTGACTTTGTGGTTGTTCCTATTTTACACTGCTATAAATAAAATCAGGATTACAGTGTACACCCAAACACAGGTAAGCTGTGAGGCTCCATCCATTCTGGCACACTACAGAATAATGCAGGGCCATTAGACAAATGCACTACTGAATCAATTATTCTGGTTTGAGGCAACAACTTCTGGCCTTGGACTAATAGACAAGTATTAATTTCAATCTCTCCAGTGTCAACAGTCTTGCTATTAACATATATATCAAAGACACCGTTATTATGACAAACATAATAGCCTTCCTTTTCCACACCTAATCACATTTTAAATAGCTTATTTTAGCTTCAAACTGGACCTTGTATTTGATAATTTATTATATTAAATGCAGAGATTATTTGCTGCTTTTTTACTGATAGCCTGTAGAACAATTATAAATACCTGACATTCAAAGGAGTTGTGCAACCTTACCATAATAGTTTTCATTTTTGACATATTCAGTTCAGAATTAATAGTTAGGAACGTTATGTTCTGTTCCATACATTCAAATATTTTTCTTTTTTTTCCTCAAAAAACCAAACTAACTAAAAAATTCAAACAAACAAACAAACAAACAAAACCTCCAACTCTGTTGGATTACCTTTATAACTAGTCTTAAATCATGTAAAATTTAGGAATTTCAATCCAGAAAGAAATCCAGCTCTTAAAGCCACCACAGACACAGCTATCACGTCAGGGACATAACAGTGGGACCCACTGTGCCTGAGTGCTTTGATGTCACACACAGTATCTCCAGCAGCAGTTGCTGTACATGGGGAGAGCACAGAATATTCAACTCCCAGCCCAGGTTTCAGCATGGAGTTCAGGGAGCCATGATGCCAGAAATGCAGGATGGTCATCACTGGAGGTGTGGAACTGGCACTCCCAGAGGAGGCAAATGGAGCAGAAGGGTTGAGGTCATAGCCCTGGATGGGGAGCAGCTGCAGCAGAAATGCAGAGAGGAGTAACAGGTCCAGCCCTGGCATAAAGGCAGTGGTCAGTGTGGTACCCAAGTGAAGCCATTTGGAGACTTCTCCATTTAGACTGTGCTTGGGTTTTAGAGTTTACCAGCACATGCCAACAAACACACAGCAGGAACATGTGGCAGCAGCCAGATACTCCCACACCTTGATTTTAAAAATTAATATGGCAGAGCTAAGACAGTGAAGCCCAGAGACAACATTTGCTCAGCTGATAGTGTTCACTGCCCAATTCTGAAAAAGTTAGGGCACTCTTGTATCTGGGATATGGCCAAAGGAACACATGAATCCCTCTATCCACTGAGCACTACTGACATTATGCTGAGCTGTCCAGGCACACATGTGCATTATTAGACCCTTCAGCTGCATTTCTCACCACACCAGGTGCAGAAGACCAATAAGTCTCCATGACAGCCCAGTGCCTCCCTATATACAAAGGCTGTCCACAAGCAATCCCACAGTTCCACAGAAACTCTGATTTCCATGGGAATTAGCTGTGCTATGCCCTAACCATCTCCCTGGAGAAGAGCTACACATGGCCCTACTGAGGGGAGGATGGGGTCATTGGTCGTTTGAGGTGCCCATCCAGGAAGGAGTGACGTGATAACTAAACTAATGTGGTGCTTGCTGTACCCTCTGATGCCACGTTAATTGAATGGCTGACTTGGGAAATCGTTATTTACCAACAACCTTCGCACAGCGTCTCTCTGAGTAATTTTCCATGTTATTAATACAGTGGGTTTGCTGGGAACTTCCTTCAGCTGTGACCACAAAACTACAGAACATCCACAGTTGGATAGCAATCCTGCCCTGTTTCCATGCGAGGTCCTGAAGTGAGGGAAGTTGTGTTCCACTGCAGAAGGGCAGTGACGGGATGTGAAGGGGGTCACACATGGAGGGCAGGCCCCGCATGATTTAAAATGTTTCCGTCTGTTTGCATCCTCAACAGCAACAAATGAGAGACACCGGGAAAGGGCAAGGGGATGGACAGTATATTCATGTCAACTCATCTCACCGCAGGGTAAGTCTACATCCTCTTTCCACTTAAGACAGCTATTCTCTCCCTTTGAGGGTGTTTCTACCTTCTGTGTAATTGGACGGGGTTCTAGCCCAGCATCTTAAGGTCCAAGGCTCACTCTCATTTACATGAAGGGAAGAAGGAACTGGGTTTCTAGGCAGCATGTGTTTCTAATAAAATGTATATTATTATTTCCTTAATCTACCACAGTGTCTTAGAAGAGGTCCCATATCTGTATACGAATTAAGTATTTAGATACTCTGTTTGAAATCTATTTTTTCAGTGACCCATCATGTAACTGTTGTGCGCATTTTGGCAGACTATCATGTTGCACATGTGCAGAAAATATGGCTAATAACAAATCATTGTGATGTCCCAAAAAGCATATGTTAAACTTGCCCCATAGTCAGTGCTCAAAATACAACATTTTGCTCATTTTACGCGTCTTTTTTTGGTCTGAATACAAAAAGCAATCAGATCTCATTGGGGAGTTAATCACTTGTGAACATAGAGCAATGAAATTATCTAACACAAAGGGCCCTTTTTTTCAACCTTAAAATCACTGGTGAACCTTTATACATTTATTCACTGTTGAAAATGATTTTGTAATTATTTTGAAAGAGTCATTTTGGGAGGTATGTGAAATTACTTCAACAGAAATATGAGAAAGCACTCAACGTAAAGATGACGTAATTGGACTCACAGTGTTTTTCATGTTCAGTTTCTGTGAAGCCATTGTCACTACCAATGACCAAGTTGCTGTTATTTACAAGTTATATCCTGCATTTCATAACAGATATTTTTCACAGTTAAGTCTACAGCGTGAGCTACTGCAAACAAAAAAACTCAATGGTCAGAAGCATTTTCAGTAACAAAGATGTGCTGTGGTCAGACTTTATGTCCTCATTTGTCCAAAATTAATTTACAACACAAATCCCATGTCTACATTCCAGTAAGGGCTTGTGCCAATCAACCATTCCAGTTTATATCTGCAATTCATTTTTACAGGCTCCAAGAAATACAGACACACATATTTCAGGCACATATTTTTCTTACACCCAAACACAGGGAAGGCCACATGTAAAATCAGCTTTTATAGAAAGATATCCATAAACATCTATTCCAGAGATGACATTTTCTTGTTACTGCAGGGCTATAAATCATTGCCTCTTCCTATGTGATACAAGTGTAAAATATTTATTTCATATTACTATACATATATAGAGAGAGAGCAAGTTGAGTGCAACCTGGAATTCAAAGAATACTAGAGTTTATAGGGTATCCTAATATTAATATAATTTATCAATATTTGAAGACCTCAGCGTTCCATCTCTTCAGTTTATGAATGATCAGCATGGGCAAGCATCAGAAAATAAAGATAATAAAGACAATGGAGGATTAGTGGTATGCTGCAGAAAGAGAACCTTTCTGGCACCACATGCTGAGATGATGCTAACACTATGGTGAGAAAGCATTCTCTTTGATTGCTCTAACACCACTATATTTCTGAAATGGTTGCTTTTGTTACCATCAAAATCAGAAGAGGTAACTTAAAACTTCATTTGTTCTGTAACCTACAATAAGGACTTCTCGATGTTGTAAATACTGCAAGTTTTTTATTATTATTCTACTCTGAACCTGACACAATTTTACTGCTTTCTCAGAGTTCAAGTTTTGGATTGACTTAATGCAGTGATGTAGGTAATTTTTATATAACCAAATAAAAAAGACTAAATGAAAAGGTATCGTGTGTATGTCACCACTTCATGCTTTATGTTCTTTTGAAACCTTGTTGCTTTTTTGTGTGTGATTTTGACATAAAATTGCAATTGACATCAAATTAAAATGTTTGCTTTGATTTAGATGGTTTAAATGTAAACTATTAAGTGTGTTACAAATTAAAATTGATGCTAAAATGTGATTTATCTTAAATGTATCTACCCTAAGGATCATAGCCCAAAGTTATCTCAATCCCTCCAAAAAGCACTCACTGTTTGACCTTTAAACTTTCTCATGTATTAAGTTTTTTTAAAAAAATTATACTGTCCAATAAATTATACTGCCTTTTTGAGGGAAGAAAAATAATTACACAAACCCGTTCTTACTATGTAGAGAATGAGACCAAATTCTCAGATTATCTGGGTAATGAAGACATTATCTTACATTTAAAACACTAACATGCTACCCAGAATTAAAAATTAAAGATCCAGAAACAGACATTTTACTGTATGAATAAAATCTGTTGGAAACAAGAGTGTCAATTCCATTCTGCAAGGGCTGTCATTTCTTTTGTTTGGCCAAAATTTGTGTCTGCGATAAGAGTGCCTCAGAGGCCAAGGAAAGCACTTTTTTCTCTCTTTTCAAGTAGCCATCAGCAACCTTCAAACACATATAAAATTAACAAAAATATGATTTGGCTACACACTATTGAGTTTTACCAGACATGTTAGGGAAAGAAAGGGTTTGTGATATTTCCCCTTCACAGTAACAGCATCATTATGGCTATTTTAAAAAGTTGCTGCGCTGCAGTTACTGTGGCACATGGGACTGAAATTTCCATTACAATGCTCCAAGCCTGCCTCAGGTCCTGGAGACTGTGGGTATTATTTTTTTAAATGTTAATTTTTATTTTATTTTTACTTTATATGTAGAAATCTGACAGCACTTAAATTTTAATCATTCAGGAGCTTAATCCAGGATTTCTTTCAAAGCTTAAAATTCCCTGTAAAGCCAAATTCCTTGATGTGCACGAAATGCAGAATCAAACCCTAGGTAGCTGGATCCAAGCTTTGTTTTATCAGCCAAGAAACAAAGTTCTCCTGATTTAAAATACTGCACATAACATTGCTAAGATAAGGATTTAGTTTCCTAAGCCAGGCCCTGATCCTTTAATGAGCTGTGGGGAGGCTCACACACAGCCACAGTGCTGGAGTCACACTGACTCCACTTGCAGGAAACTCCAGTTCTGGCCAGGTTTCCCAATTTCCCCTTGACTTCAACGGGAGAGAAAACCATCCTTTACACTGTCGGTTCATTAGATTTTAAGACCCCCTAAAAAGCATTTATTCCACACCCTCTGAATGCAGCAGGAAAAGGACATTTCTAGAAGTGGGTTATTTTCATTTGATTGATATTATTAATTTAACAGTAAGAATAACTAAAGAGCACAGAATGAGAGACTTTTTAATTTGTTTTTCTTTTCCAACAGAGACATCAACATAGCTCCAAAATGGCTCATCATCAGATGATGATGTATTCATCTGAAAAGGTGAAATATTATTCTACTGGTGGCCATAGATGCAACATTAAACAATTCCTCTAAAAAGTAAGACTTTTTGGGATTCTACTTTCTCTACCATTTTTTCAATATTTATCAGTCCTCACTACAAATTCTTTTCACCAAAACATTTGCGTTTAAATCAGTACTCTTTAAAAAAGGATTTATTTCAAGAAAACATAGTTTAGATGGAAAAATGTATCAATGAAAGTCTGTACTGTTATTTCAAAGTTCCCTCATTACCTTAGCAATTCAAAAATAATTTCATCACTTTTTTAACACAATTATTTCCAGTACTGAAATATAATAAATCTAAAATCACTGAATTATTTATTTCTATTTTGCACATGTCTTTTCTGTGGTATCAACAACACACCTCAAAAATAATGCACATCACACTGAATTTTTCCCTGTAAAATATTTACATGAAAAATTACACATTTTAAAGTTTGTGCAACCATTCTCTATTCATCATAATATAAAACAATCAAAAAAACCCAATAATGCTATTGATATAACAAGATATTAATTTGAAAATAAAGAATACCTTGGTATTTTATATAAACATGATAAAATGGTGATAAAGAAGCATCAAGAAATAAAATTACATTATAAAGTCTTCTGTAATTTAATATTTTGACAGTCCTACTCTCTACTTTTTTCTCTAAAAGAAAACAGTGTTTATTATAGAAAATAAGACTCTGTAGTGTTGTACATAGCAGATATCAGAAATTATTTATGAGCAGATCATTTTATGGATCTCCCATTGTTCTGGCAATACAATGTGATGATCCTCAATACTTCATTTCATGAATTCATCACTTTATGGAAATCCATTTTGCTACAAACAAAACATCTACCCACTGTGGAGTGCTTAATTTTGACAACTTTCCCAATCTAATATATGGAAACATTGGCAAGAAAATATCCTTCACCTTTAAAATTGCTCGTAAAGGCATAGAAATTAAATTGGTGCTTGCTTTCAGTTTGTGGAGCAACAAATCCCAGGCTGAGCCTGTTTGCATGTGGCCAACAGCCAACATCACCCTTCCAGATCTCAGGGCTCTCCACATGCAGTTACGTGTCAGCCAAGGTACAGGAGGAGCAGCACCAACACCAGCCAGAGCAAGACACAGCACTGGGGTGGGGAACAAAGCTATGGAAGATCCCTCACGAGCCATACAAGAACATCTTTGAAATTTCAGCAAGAGCTGCCTGGGGGATGGTCCTTTCTTACAAAGCACAGGGATGTATTTGGTTTCCAAACAGTGAGATAACTCTCTGTAAGTGGGATGGGCTCCTGAACCCAAAGACTTCCCCTTGTGCCCCCAAACCAGACACATCCAGACAGAATCAAACCATGTCTGATAGCCTACAACAGCAGCTGACTTCACCACAGTCATCTCACTTTGGGGAGTGAGTGGGATAGCTGTGTTACATATGTAGTAATATTTGTAAAATACTGAGCCTTTGGAACGACCTTGGCAGGGCTCGCTGGTTTTGCTCACAGCCAGTTTGTGTCACCAGCCTATTTTTAAGGTATTTCATCACCTCTGCTAGCTCTGAGTCTAGTGATTTTTAGGTATATGTCATTAGCCTGAGTGCTACCCAAATCTACTGCACAGAGGTCTGAGCAGATAAATACCAGGGATTAATTTAGAAGGTCAGATTGCAGAAGGAGGCAGCCCCACACATTTTTCTTAGTCCTACTGCATTTGCTCTGGGGATGCATGGCTTATTAACACTCTGGTTAATAAAGCACATTTATACCTGTGAATAAAACAAAGCAAGACCTGTTTGGGCAGATTTGGGCAGAAGTTCTCACATGTTTTATAAATGCAGGCCAGTACACTGTAAACAGGTCACATCATGTCCCCTTGAAGAGCTGCAGGCCTGAGCACCACATGAAACACCTCATCAACACTTCCAGCTGAAATCAAACTCACCCCAACAGCAACACAACAGTGTTCTGTCATCCTGAGGCACAGGAATGGCACACAGGGACTGCACAGAGAACAAACAGCAAAGTGTCAGGTAGCTGGATTCTGACCCACTCACAGGGATTTGTTCCCTGACTGATGCTGGAAAATTGCGCGCCAGTTTAGAAGGACAAGAGGAGCCTGGCAAGGCTGGACATCTGCACTGCAGCATTTGGGCAGGTGCCCACAGCCCCCAGCAGGGTGCCAGGCTGCAGCAGGGGCTGGGGAGAGCACGGGGGAGCTGACCCTCTCAGCTTCCCTCGGCCCAGCCATGAATGCAAGGTGGGAAAGGGAAGCCTGATCCGTCCTTGCTCTTTCCATCACACCAGAGAGGCTGTGCCAGGCTAGATACTCACTGCTGCCATGTCTGAAGATCCAAGGAAACACAGCCTCTCTTTTGTTTTGGCTTTGCAGGGAAAAAAAGTAAGGGGTAGCTCTAAAACAATATGGCAAAAGAACAACATCCAGCATGATCACCTGCACAGCACTGGGCACACTTAGCACCTTGTACAAATAAAACATTAATCGCTCCCAAGTCACCCAGCTGCACGGACAGACAACACACAGCTCTCCATAAACGCACATGGTACGAACCAGCGCTTGCCTTTTCCCTCAGTGAGCGCCTTATTGCTCTGTTCTGGCAATCCAAATGGTCACTCCAAGATCCTTTGGAGCCTTTGTGCAAGCCCTGCTCTCCTGCAGGCAGAGCGGAGCGGCAGCGGCGGGGCAGCGGCAGCAGCTGGCCGGCCAGGAGCTGGACACATGCCAGGGTGGCTCTCCTCCAGCACTGCAGCCCCTGGAAGCCTGGGAGCAGGAAGCAGCTGACAGACCATCAGGGAGGATGCATTTTGTCTATTAGGTAACTGAAGCATAGTTTGATGGAAGTTAGCACACAAAAAAAAAAAAAAAAAAAGAAAAAGAAAAAAAAAGGACAAGCCTTGCTAAAGTTCACAAGACAGTCACATGCAAACGAGTTTTATGGTTTTAAGTGAGAACTGTAACACTGTGAGATATGTGACATATTGGTGACATTGTCCCTACATCACACACCAGTTTTGGTCTGTGCAGCCTGCCATTTCATTTCCAGGGTTAATGTGCTTTGCAATATTCCCACATCCTACACCACACAGAAGAATATTTTCAATATCCCCAAAACATTTTTTCTTGTAATAGCATATCAGTTAATTATTCACTAGGTTTTCTTCTTTCAACTTTGAGAGCTTTCCAATTCAGAAACTGGACTATTACCAGCAGTAAAATAACAATATATTTTAACAGGTCTGTCTAGGGGAGGAAGATGGTCTGTTGATTTGGTACTAGAAAAACGAGGGATGCAAAGGAGACCTTTGCTTTTCAGCAACTAACCCTTCAAAGATCTTAACCATGGAAAGGCCTGTTATGATCTTTTAACCTGACCTCCATAGTATTGGAATAAATTTTCATTTAGCAATTACTACACAAAGGCTGCATCACTGAAGTTAAAAAAACCTACTCTTTGGAAATTCTTCCAGACTTAATGTAGAAATACCAAGGGGTAAAGCATTTGCTGTAACTCTGAATACTCTGTTTAAGTGGTGAATAATTTCATTGTCAAACAAAAGCACCTGACTTCTAATCTTAAACTGTCGTATTTCATACTTCCAAGCACTCCATCTCACAGAACACACTGTGCTTCCATGCCCCACTTGCTGCTCAGTTTCAGCATTGGTTCTAAACTCCTCATGGCTCTTTATGGTGTATCTGGCATACAGAGATCAACTTGCTACTACTACTAACACCATCTACTAGCACATTAATCTTTCTAACCAGCACATCCCATACCTCACATTCAGGTATTTATCCACCATAACCCTTAAATTCTTTTCATAGTAATTGTTTTCAATTAAATCTTTCCTTCCAGTAACTGTGACTTTTATGTGTTTGCAGATACCACAGCTGAGAAAAAGTCTCTCTTACCTCTAACCACAAATCTATTACAGACTAACTTGTTAGATTGTGACTGAGCTCAAACAGCACCTCTCTGCTCGAGTGTTAGAGAGATTGGGGTACTCCACTCATACATATAAATCTGACTTTGATCTAGACTCACATTTTGATGGACTTAAAAGTGAACATTCATATGTATAGCAAGATGTGATAAACTTCCCACATTTTTTTTTAAGCAGCAATGGAAAAATCCATTTGTTTCTGCTATAAAGGCTTCTCTCATTCCTACTCCTCAGTGACCATGAATGTACATGATTATGTTCCCTAAAATACCATGAAGAAAGGTAGAGAGTTTAGCCCAGTGTTGCAATGGCCAGACCCTGAGATTAGTTTTCTCTGTGCTTCATACTCTTGAGGGTATTTAACAGAGGGGTAGCAAAGGGTATATTGGAGGGGAGAAAAGTCTTCAATCCATCTCTGTACCTGTGTCTGTCTCTGCCAGAAGACTTAGTGGCTTATATTTAGGAAACACCACTCAGCTGGCAATTCAGAGAAAAAAGTGCACATGAAGTTAGAACATCACTGCGCCCACCAGCAACACTGGCTGTGAACAAAGAGAAGACTCCAGAGACTGCATCAGTTTGAATTTTGCATCAGCTGTCCCCTGACTTGTGGTGGTACTCCTCACAGCCAAGATAAGAGCAGCTGGAGTAGACCTTCCCATTGCTTCTGGGTGGAAGTAAGCCCCAAAGTGCTACAAAGTTTTTTTGTCATTACAAACTCCCTACTGCTAATACATAAAAGAAGCAAAAACACATATAATCAAAAAATCCAGGAAAAACCTTTCACACTTGCTGCAAAATATAATGCACTGAAAATCCATAGGTATTACTATGGTTACTAATCCACAGATAACTAAGGTTTCCTTCCTTCTCTTACTTCGCGGGTTTCTCTGCTGGGCTTTATTCACAAGAAAAGTTCAATAACAAATTATCCTTCATTTACTGCTACTAACAATGTAGGCAATTTTTGGTCTGAAGTCCGCTGCCTTAACATAGGCAAAACACTCAGTGAGGCAGACAGAATCCTTGCCTGAGTTAAGAAGGCAGGATTAGG
Source organism: Hylia prasina (assembly GCA_013397195.1). Classification (NCBI taxonomy): domain Eukaryota; kingdom Metazoa; phylum Chordata; class Aves; order Passeriformes; family Sylviidae; genus Hylia; species Hylia prasina. The sequence continues at coordinate 585,504 of VYXD01011013.1, forward strand.
CCCACCTTATTATACAGTTATTTATTACACAATGATAATTAACACGAGGCAGACAAGCTCATTTATTTGGCAACAGCAACCCTGGCTGAAACACACTGTTAAAAAATGCTGAGCATAAATAATACGAAGAAATGCTTATGCAACAACAAGAAAATGCATGATTGTGTATTCTATCACATAGCTTTAAAACTGCAGGTTAAGCAAATTACCACTGGCACCGCGTACCCGTAGTTCTGCCGATCACCTAAATGAATGATCAGGTACAATCCTTTCAATTCTAGCAGCATTTCTTTCTAAATACCTCACTGTTTAGCAGCCTAAAGGGAGCCAACACATCAGTAGTGCCTTCTATGCACTGTCGAGTCCCAGCTTGAGCACACCAAACTCTGAGTCCTTTTGAAATCTTTAAAGACAATCACACATAAGACAGTTTCTATATTGCAGGGCTGGGTAGCGCTACTGCAGCACAAAACAATATTTCAAGCTTTCTGATATACATGTGTCACCTCTATGTGACAAATAGCTTGTATTAATTAGGCACTAGACTTGGTGAGATTGCTGTTATTAACTGAGAGAAGATGGGTTGAATTTAATTGTGTGTGACATCAAAGCCAAGTGACTGATATTTCAAGCATCATTTAAAATGTTTGATATTGGAGTCATTGTATTCACATAAAGACTGTCTAAAAATATAAAGGAGAATGATGAGAGAGGAACTGAAATGCATTCATACAATCCATCTTACGAAGTGAATTTGATGTAATTTTGTTTGTATTTTTGACCCAGTGTTGACAATATTTATTTATTTAGTTATATAAAATTATTACTTTGAAGAACAGTTTATTTTTCTCAGTACTAATTTTGGAGACAGCTGGAATGGTTTGTATTGGTTCCAGCATCAATGTTCTCAGAAATGTGGACATAAGGGAGGGGGAACATAAAAGATCAGCTTGCACTGGGATTTGCTTTATAGCCATTAATGAATACTATTTGGAAAATGTTTACTTAAGAAAAGCAGACTGCACATTATTTAGGCAAACTTCCATAACGGCTTGAAAAGAAAGGCGGAAAGGAAACTATGTTTAAAATTGCTCATGAAAGAATATATTTAAGGAGTAAGAGCTTGCTATTTTACTATGCACTGTACAAATGGTAACTATCACACTCATCAGGATGTGAGGAGTGCTGTTTTAGGGTCAAATGTTTCTCTCACTCAGTATGCTGGCAAAAATCCTCTTCAGTCTGACAGGGCAGAATCATACTTGTGATGTAGCATGATAATGTATATGGTGTTTTGCTAAAAAGTGGGTCAATAAACAATTGCCCCAGAGGATACTTGCCTATAATGCTTCTGCATTGTACCATTTCCTTTTAGTTCTTTCCTTAAAAATAAATAAAATAAACCACTTGCTTATTCCATGCTTGCCATAAAGCACACAAAACAATCCAACTGAAATCAGCTTAATTAAACCGCAATGCGCTGCAAGCAAACACGTATCCCCTAGGTATTCCCAAGCAGACAAATCTGAAGTGCACGACAGCCAAAAGTAAATATTAACAATTTCACAAGCCAGAAAAGGCAATGTTCCAGTCAGAAAAACCTCCCCATTGCTGCAGTGGTGCCCTAGACCCACACACTATGGATGAAGGAGGGACAGTCAGGCTCAGCGGAGGTGCCTTCCCCTTCCTGCAGCCCAAGGAGGTCAAAATAAAAAATCCAATATCTATAATATATATAAATCAAATACATATGTATGCATGTAACCTGTGCATCTATATATGTGGAGATTTTTACGTATGTCAATATGTGTATGTTATTTTATATCAAAATCAGTACTGCCATAGTCACACAACCAAGTACATACAAATGATATAACCTCATTCTCAGTGGGATTCAGTTCTCAGAGGGACTTTGTCCTCCCAAGAATGTATTCTAGACTGATAAGACAAAATGTTTAATCATGTGCTTAATTGTAAGAACTGATTTTGATGGGGAAACTGATGTGCATAAAGCCAAAAGACACATAAATACCTCAGCAGTTGTATAGGTAGAAAACCCGATAGCTAATAGAGATTTCATGGATAAACTCCAGGTTATGTGAGAGCAGTTCTCCCCCATTTCTTCACAGCAGTGGATCAAAATCTTTTTTGAAATTATCCAAATTCTCCTGTCCTCAGTGCTAATACAAAGGTGCATCTTTCCCTCATGGTATACAGCATTGACATTAGCCTCAGGTTTTAACTAGCCTTCTGCTAAGAAAAGATTTAATTTCATTGAAAAGCAAGGAAAAAAAAAATTAGTGCATCAGGCAGGATTCTTTGGGAGTTGCAATATCTGTTTTAGCATAATTGATAAAGTAATTTATATAACAAAGCAGATTTTTTTTCTCTATATGAATAGTTCACAGAAGTAGCTCTAGATTCCCTGTAATTCATTTGTTATTAGGAGGTATTTAGGGAATAATTACAACAACCTCTCACTGCTCTGTCCTTCATCTGACAGGCAATTGCTGATTTTTTTTGAAAAATCCATCAAGTATTTTCCTACTTTTTGATAAAATTTGCAAATCTCTCTGAACCAGGTTGCAGGAATCCACAATACCATATTTGCAAATTTAAAATTATCTCTTTTATATATATATATATATATATATTCAAAGGTGTTTAAAATGCTCTATTTCTATAACCATCCCTACCAGAAAGCTCATCTACCTAAAAGAATATTCAGGGGAAGCAAATATTTAAGAGCGTGAACACAATCAAAGCAAAAATGCAAACAGATATCTGAGGGGGTTGTGTTGTTCCTTCTACTCAGCTTGCTTTGAAAGCTTTGTATTTTGAAATTAAATAATTTAAAAAGAAAGAGCACTTCCTTTGATTTGCAGCAGAATGTGCTTTAAACTAAACTCACACTTAAATTCTGTCAACCCTGAAATCAGTCATTCTTCCTGACTAATGCTTTCTGGTGAGTTGGTTATGGGATAAAAGTGTGAAAGGGAAAAGTTAACAATTATAATCCCATACCCAAATATGCACATGTATTTATATGTAGCTCAGAGATGTTACTTGGGTTTGTAATCAAGAAGACTCATAAAAAGTAGGTATTAATTTATTACTAGCCTCCATTTTTCTTCAGAAAAATGGCGAAAACCTTAAGGCAAGGTTTTTAAAGGGGTGCTGCTACTTCTCCTTTGAAGTATAAAAACTGTTTAAGTACTAAATATGCCTGTGACATGAAAGTTTCTTTTTTTGAACATAAACCAAATCTATCTGGTCTTTAAACAGCTAGTATGTTGTTGTATGGAACATGACCTTTTTGGAACTGCTTTTTGAGCATTGTTCCCGTGACTGAAATATCAGTAAGTGTGTTTTGGATGGCTTCCAGTCAGCTCATCTACCTGTCTGCTGTGAGAGCCTGAGCCTGCTGCACTGCTGCTACACAGCAGTGCCCCAGGCATTCTTTTTCTCTCCTCCAAGCACACGTGACTATCAATTTTTGCAACCATTTGTAGTTCACTGGCAGATTTATTGACCAGGAAAGTTCATGCCTCCTCTGTGCTGCCCAAATAGGCTGTGTTGTGTTTTGTTTTTAGCTGGACTTCTACCTGACCTCCAATGTTGTAGGAATCATTTTACACCAGCAATTACATGCTGGACTAGTTATTTGTAGCTTGCAATTGTCCCCATTTAGAAGACTAACTGCCCAATTGCAAAGCTCCTAAATGGGTGCAATTGCAAGTTCAAACAGTTGGGCCCATGTGTAATTATGGTCACAAAATTGGGCTCACTTATGTCGGAGGTTGCTGCAGAAGACACAGGCCACCAACTAAAAGTAATGGTTCTTTGCCTGGTTGCTGCTATGTGTCGTTCATTGCAGCAGGAGGAATGAAAGGGAAAGCTTCTTGGTGGGAATACAGAAAACATAAATACATTAAGACAATTTGAGACTATAAAGTGATCGACGTGGCGCCTAGGACAAATGATCATAACTGCCTCATGCCTAATCACCCATTTCAGACACAGCTTTATGAACAAGTTTTGTTCTTTTTCATGGCTTTTCTCTTATTAAGGCAGAACAGTGTCAGTGGTCAGAGGACTAAATTCCAGGTACCAGAGGCACAGGCTGTGGGATGCCACTGGCCATTTTAAACCATCTGCTGAACCTACAGCTTTTTTCCTTCTCTCCACTTGAAAGAACTTGATCAAGAAAACACCAGCTGGAGGTTCTTTCTCCTCTCACATAGTCAGACAGTAGGTACAGTGCTACTGCTGTCAGGGAAATTGCGTCTAACTCATCCTAATAATAATTAGGAGAAATTTCCCACCTTTTTCTCCCCAGTGCAAAAGTATTTTCAAGTTGATGGGCATACCTCCACAGGTAAAGGCTCCTTTTTCATGACAGCATGTTATCCTGCAAATATACTGGGTTCTCCCCAAAGCATATTCCAAACCTCGACAACGGGAGTGCAGCCCTACAGACCCAGGCACTCCCAAAAGCATCCTGTTTACCAGCCCTTCATTACCACTGCTTAACACCACAGCACAAGTAAGAAACAGCTCCTCTGCATCCACACAAGTTCCTGCATCACAGCCTCCTCCAACCGGAGCGCCTAATCAGCCACCGAGCGTGTCAAACCACTGCTGTTCAGCTCATCTGCTGATGACATGAGACACATCTGGGCAATGGAACAAAGGGAATATTCTAAAATGATTATGCTAAGGCGAGAATTAATATTCATCCCCAAAAGGTGCAACTGCCAGCCCAGAACAGTAAATAAAATCGACTACCCTATGGTGCCAAAGTCTTGGGGACCAGGTTCTCCCAAATCCATTGAAACCAAATTTCATTTAGTGAGGATGAGGCCATTGAGACAGGCACTCAGGTAAAACAGAAATATATTTAAATATAATTGCATTTTTTCAGTATCACATGCACTGCAGAGTGGATACATTTTGTGGGGATCCGACAAATGATATTTTAATGTACATACATAATTTATTGAGCAAGCAGTAGACTTGGCTGAATGAATGTCAGCCATTGAAGATCCAACGTGGTGTATTTTCATGCTTGTTACTTGGTACAATAGCAAAGAAGGAAGCATTTAACATATTTATGAACTTGAAACATCTCTCAAGTTCCACAGTGAAGGACTATCACAAATGTTATCAAATTCTTCTTTTACAGTCACAATAAGGAGTAAGTTAAACACTTGCTAAATATTTTTCAACCTAAAAATGGTTGAAATAGTTACAGATTAGCACCTATATTATTCTTTTACAATTCTTGCAGTACTGTGAAATATAGCTAGAGAACATAATCTACCTTTATATCTTGCCCATAATTCCCATTTATTTTACATAAAGTTAAAGAGATTCCGTATCTAATTTCTGCAGATTTTGCTTAAAATTATAATGATTAGATTTTGAAAAATCTAGTTATTCCAGCTCCAAAAAAAGACTGTTTTAATAATATGTCTATCATAGAGCAAAATTACTAGCTGTCTGTTTAAAAGTAGCCATTTTTTAGGTATCTTCAGTCTAAACTTTACATTGCAGATGTGCCTGATGACCGTAAGGCAATGGGAGTTCACATTCTGTGATCCTGTCCTCGACCCTACCATTCTGATGAGATATTTCACTGGATACATTAATTAGCTTCAAAAGTTTCCCATTACTGTGGTTGCTCCTCATAAGCAAGTCCTTGATTTTAGGCAGCAGGAGCAGAATTCATTTCATATCAGTTCAATTGCCTCCAATTACCTACAGCCACCTAGAAATACCTGGTGGCCAGAATTAGCTGTGCTTATTTCTTTCCATCAGCCTTAAATGCAGCTAAGACATAGTGATTCAAGTTCAGAGGTAGAATCTCTGTGACCGCTCTGTAAAGTTAGATCTCAGAGATGAATCACATTCCTACTTCCAGCACTGAGAGGCCTTTGCCTCCCATTGATTTCAGGAGGCGTTGCATGTGCTTAATGTCCAAAGTGCAGGAGCCACATTTTGAGGCCAGCTCTGCACTGAGTGCCTCCCATCACTCTCATTATGCACCTGGAAGCTGGCCCGGATCACGGAGCAATCACTGCCACTGCACCACCTCCACCCTGCCGAGATAAAGCACCTATCTGGACCTCCTTGGCTCTGAAGATTCACTGGAGAGGAGAGCACAAGTGTTTTTGGAGAGCGAGGAAGAAAATTAATCTTTCAACAGGCTATCATTACATAAGTAGGCTAATTTTTTTTTTTTTCTTTGACAACTGGTTTGTGGAAAGTAGAAGCAGCACAGTCTACAGCAGCTTAATATGTCCTAAGTCCCCACAGGTCTCTCTAAGGCAGAAGAGAAACACAGGAGAAGCAATGCTGGAAGACACCTGGGGAAATGGTGTCCCCCTCCTCCTCTGGGCTTGTGTGGAAAGCCCTCAGAAAATTTTCAAACTGATTTGCTTTCTGCTTTCCTGAATGTTCAGTGATAGTAAAAAAAGAATGGCAAAGACAAAAGCCTTGAAATGACCGAGGATTGGAGCTTTATTTCGATTTCCCGGGCTAGTGAAACCACCCACTATCTTACATAGCCCTTAGGCATCTTCTTCCCTGAATTGCTCCTCACAGGACACCATTGCTTACAGTTTTTCTATTCTGTATAGGTTCTTAGACTGCCCTTGTGCCATAGTAGCTGAGTGCCTTCAGGTAGTGCATTATGTGATGTGACTAACATCTATGCCAGCCAAAGCAGGAGGCAAAGAGTTAAGGCCCCAGTAGCTTTCCCCCTACAGAGCATTTCACTTTCCAACACCAACAACTTTCTCTCTGTGAATACACAGCTAGATTGTTGTGGTCACATTTGTAGCAGATCAGCAACATTTCGTTCCCTCTGATGCTGAATTTCTCACTTTAGTAAGGCAGTGTGGGGATCATTCTCCTTTACTTCATTCACTGCAATGCCAAAGGCAGGCTGGATATTATTCTTCAATTATATTTATTTTAAGAATGTCAACGGTAACCACGAAAACATGATAGGCAACATAGCCTGGACTGGAGACACAAACCAAGGCTTCAGAAAAGGTCTGCGTAAGACAATGTATTTGGCATTACCTGCAGTGTGAGGGGAAATTTTTCAGCACCAGACTCAGCCTTACAAGCCTGGGGGTGGAGGTTAAAGGGGCACCATGTTCCCCAGGAGTGACAACTGAATATCTCATTGCAGGAGAACTCGCATGTGGGAACAATATGCCTGCAAATCTTTTAAACGCATGCAATTGCTTTGCCAGAGCAATTGATATGTTGTGGAAGAAACATTGCAGGGCAGGTGGTTGCTGTGAGATGACCCCACACTTGGGACCGAGAGTGAGACGTGAGGTCAAAGATCAAGTGTGACTTTGTTAGAAGCAAAAAACACAGACACCTCTGCCCTGCTGCCCACCCTGCAGCACACAGTGCTGCTGAATGCCACACAGGTTGCAGGACCACTGTTTACTGGCACAAAGCAAAGCAATTACATTTACTGTTATTTTTCTGACTGCATGAAATGCAATGTTAAGATGTATTAAATTCTATATGCAAATATAAAACAATGTTCTTCTTTGCTGTCCTAGGAGTGCTAGTTCACCAGGACAATGAGAATGGTAAAATGGAAACAAGTAGAAAATTATGTTAAATAAATAATTACAAAATTAAAAATCTCTTGGCTCATTCTAGGCAGGTGTTGCCCCACAGATTATTCAGAGTTCTCCTTGACTTTAAGAAACCCTAATGGAAGGTTAAGAACTTGGGGGTGAAGGGAGAGAGCAGAGGATGGTTTTCTTGGGTTTTGTGGGTTCCCTCCCAGATGCCAGACACCACACATTTAGAAACTGCCTAGATAATTGACCTGAAATAATACGTAATGTAGGGAATGCTACATTAAAGAAAAACATAGAAAACTAAAAATTTTACTGACTTAAAAATTCCTTTCCTTTCCAGTATCTTTTTTCTGCTATCGTTCCAGAGGGTCCAAGAATATTTCACAAATTTTATATACACATTCCAGGAAGGATTGCAAAAGCTGATTAAGAGCATATGCAGCAACAGCACAGTACCACAATTAGGATGGGAAATGCAGAACACTCGACTTGATCTTGCCTCAAGCAGAATGTCCAATAGCAGTGAACACTGCACAGAAAGAGGGACAGAGCACAGATGTTCAGATGAGAAGACAAGCCAAGAAAGGCTTAAAAGATCACCGGCTACAAGACATTTCATAGAAAGCACGCTGCCTTATTGCTCTGTGAGCATTATCACACAAGACAATGCAGACTCTAATTTAAATAGTCAGAGGGAAAGATCCTTAAGCTGGATGCCAGTTGGCTACAACAACAAATACGTGTCGCTGTTCTGACAACATTCACGGCGGTAAACTGCGCTGTGAAGTAATTATCCCAGAGACTCTGGCACCCCGGCACAAACAGCAACCCAAAGAATCCATCAATATTCTTCTGGGGTGACAAAGCCAGAAGGGGAGGGTAGGAAAACCGTAACAGCCTGGCCAAGGGGACATGAGGGCAAACAGTGCCTTCCTGTGGAGATTGCCCTGCCGTGGCTGTGCTCCAAGGGCACTGCTGCAGCACCTGACTGTGTCTGCAGAGCCCTACGTGTCACTGCTGTGGTGCCAGAGAGTACCAGCCTACAAATACCAGCTACATTGCCTTGTAGGAGCCACTGAAGATGTGCATTCATGCGCAGGGCCAAAAGAGTTGTATTGATGTAGAGAAGTATTTTGCAAACTGTCAAATTTGTAATTTCCGAAACAAAAAAGTATTTACACTAGGCTTGCCTGATGCAGTTCAGGGAAGACTTTCTGCAGGCCTCTGGACCCCAGCCTACAGGGAGGAATGAGGAGGGAAATTAATCTGGTTGCTATCACTTTTACTTGTAGTGTAACACAAAAAAAAAAAAAAAAAAGGGTCAGATGTTCAGTCACACATGCAGATTATTTCTTTAATTGCTATCTCCATTACAGAGATAAAGTAGGGTAGGGTAAGTCCTCCATTACATAGGATAAAGTAATTGAACAAGAATGTACCTATGACATGAAGCTGAGAGAAGCCACTGACTATGTGACCCATACTTTAATGGTGTGATAGAAAGGTCAGGAGAATCAGTGGAAAATCCCCCATGACTTTAATGGCTGATACAGTAATGTAAACTCAGTATAATCAAGTGGTTAGAGCAATGGGCATGAACCTAGGAAGACTGACCCACTTCTCTCCTACACATATGTTCAATCTCATGTTTAATTGCACATTAATACTCATGATAACAAGATTTCTATTTGCCCAGCCAGCACTCTGAGATTGCTGCTGTCACACCAGTGTTTTAAAGGTCTTGTTGAAACTCAGCTTTGTGGCACTTCTTTCTACAGTGCAGTCCTGGAGGATGTGGTGTCTCTGTTAAAGTTTTGTGTGTGCAGCCCTACAGTGAGCATTTAGGGAATGGTGCCAGATGCAAGTGTATCTGCCAATCAACTGCTTGATGGCTTTTCCAGAAACTTTCTTTGGCTGGCTCAAAGGCAGCAGGACCTAATGCTTCACTCCAGCTACCTAGTACCTGCCTCTACTATAAAAGCTGGTCCAATGAATGAACATGACACTCATCCCATGAAAACTTTGTCCAAGTACATACTTTGGTCAAGAGTGCTATCTGAGACTCTCCAGCTGGTTTCTACACCCATCTGCCAGTGTTAACAATGGCATGTATTGTCCAAGGCTGTTTAGACAAACAAATGAGAGATGCAGCCACATTTTGCAATTTGCACTTGATGAAAAAAAAATTTTTATTACTTTCATTCTTTTTCTTTGCCCTGTGCCATGATATTCATCTGTAAGATATCTTGACACCAGCTGGATTGTAAATGTGGGCACAAATACAATTTTGTGCCATATTGTGTAACTGTCCTGCTTTTAGTCTTTCTGTACATGAGTCACTGTAATGTACTGTGCAGAAGCTGTGATGCAGGTATCAGTTGTCATGCCACAGCCTACATGTGCCAGATGATGGTGTACTTCTCCCACCTATGCTTTTTTCCCAGGATTTTTGGGTTAAGGAAGCAAGCATGATAAACACGGAGCAGTCAGTCAGAATACATTTGAGGGCATGCAGGACAAGCCCCAGAATTTATTTTATGTGCTTCAGATGCCATTTTAAACTGGCTTCTTTCCCTACTCAGTGTCTCTGCAACATGTAGATAATTCTCCCCTCCAGACCCTTACACCTTTTGGTTAGCTCAGAGAGCAGTGTTGATCTTTCCCACCTGGACTGCAGCTATCACGCAGTGCCTGTCATTCTCATACAGATCAAAAAGGATTTTGCAGGCTGTTGCCCTTGATCTGTGCCTTATATGTCAGTGTTAAATGCTTCAGCTGAGAGATGCCTGCTTAAAATACATCCTCACCATCAACCCAAAAGGTCCTGAGGCATGTGGAGCACCGCTTAGTAATTCCTCTGAGAGGAAATCCTGGCCACCATGGCATCAGCAAGGCTTCCTGCAGTACCTGGCATTTTTGATGGAGATCATCCATCCAAATAGTGACCTAATGCAACCCTGTATAACTTTTGAGCCCACGAGGCAGCAGCGTATGTGCAAATGTTAGGGTTTCCTTTTCGAAGGGAATTCAATGTGGTTAACTAATTCTGCACTCCAGGTACTCTTCATCCTACAGCTGCAACTGCTAGCACTTTTATAAAGCTGTCTTAATTACCAGTGACCCTGTGCTCTTCAAATGCATCAGCAGTACAAGGGATGATTCAGGATGACAGGGTCACAAGCTATGGGAAAGAGTGTCTGATCCATGCCCCACTTACATACATCTCTAGCTCATAGATTAGCTGCCCTAGATTAAAAAAAGTTGTCATGCCAAGAACTCAGTTTCAGCGGAATTTAAAAGGACTTGGGCTCCAGCCCTCTTTTATTGAAGTGTTGGTAGGATCAAATCTGTATGACACAAGCACTAGGACAGAACATGTTAAATAAATGATTTTGTGGATGTGAAAGTTAGTAAATTTGAGTCTTCTGGAGAAAAAATATTTTCATTCTCAGCCTAAAGTTAACTATTGCCTCTAAATTAACTTTTAACATTTGATAAGAATTGTAAAAAAGTTTATGATTTTATGTCACAAGATGATAGAAACAGCTGAGAAGAATTTCAAGTTGACATGATAAGAACCCAATCCCCAAATGTGCTGTTGCTAAAAGTCTCCCTGAGGAAGTCAACAAGCTCTAGAAAATTCTTCCTGTCACTGAGGATTTGTCTACAACGGCAAAGGTACGCTTGCCTAGGAAAATATTTGTCTCTCCTCATCCCCTCCACCACCAGCTCTGCCCTGATCAGCAAACACAAGGAGGAGTTATTGTATGCTACTTTTATTGCAGCAAAATAATTTAAATTATTTAAATCATCTAGAAATGAGAAATTACAAAGTAGCCTCAAGTGCATGCTTAGGTGCTTTGATGAATAAAAGCTCTCATACAACATGTAAAACAATCAAAATACTCCACTCCAAAACCAAGATGTTTATAAAAAAAGACATCTATCATGTTGCTCCAAGAGCTAATCTCACATCCTCCTCTGTCCTTACAACAGAGTCCTAATACTAAGTTATGGTAAAATATTCTTTTTAAAAATTAAATTATAGGAAAATAATTCAATCTTAAATATTCTATTGTTTGTAAATCTAAATGCCTATGTCTTTTGCTTAAAAACACAAATAATCCTCAGCATGTCTCTCTTTAATGTGGCAAAATATTAAGTCAAAAAGAGACACAGCTTTCCTCCTCTAACTCAAGGAAAGCCACACTGGAAGGTCTTACTGGTGTGATTGCTGTGATCACACTAATATGATTCTGCAGCTGATCATACTGCGTTCATTGAAAAGGAAAAACCAAAGACCTCAGTCCTGCCAAAACTTTAGGAAATGTCTCTTCAGCTAGGCTGCCATAAGCACTTATCTAAATCAGTTGAAATGAACACATCCAGAAAAACTTTAAAATTTTTTGAGAAATTCTCTTCTTTGTCAAGATTTTATTTTCCCCCAGTTTCTGTGGATTGCTCAAAACTAAGGGAAAGGAAGAATTAATAACTAGTTGTAAAACCACCAAAACATAAAAATAGAGGGGAACATCAGGTATGTATAGTGCCTCATGCAATCAGTTCCTTTTTGTAACTCTTGTTCAGAAGTACCTACATTTCAAATACTGCTTGTTCCTGTAGTTTCTTATACCTCAGTTGCTGTTTATATTTAAAGTTTAGCATTCTCTTCAAGCACTGAGGGTTTCTGATGACATACCATACAATAATAACCTCAGAACCAACTATTTGTTGTAATAAGAACATGGTCTTCTCCAAGGCTTTCTGCCAGTCTCTCATTTCTTCACCCGGTGTGACAATCTGATGCTTTTTTTACTTGTAGTCCCTTATTTGTAACTGGATGTTATTTTGCCCATGATAACTATATCTCTCCTCTCTATTTGCCCATATTGCTCCTAGGTCAGCCAGACCTGTGTATTCAAAATGCTGATAGATAAAATATAAGTGTTCATAAAAGAAAAAAACCTGTTTTGTTAATAGGCCAATGTGTTCTCTTTTATCTAAGTAATCCTCTAAACAATGGAAAGATAGACCAAATAAAGTACTAGAGAAGTATTTCTGATGGTAATATTAAACTAGTAACCCTTTTTTGTTCCAATCAAAATAGAAGAAGTGCATGACCAACACATTCTTTCCTCTTGAGAAAGTCTGAATACATACCAATGGAAGAGACATGGTGGCCAAAGTCTGAGACATCAAAGGATGGTCGTCAGAGCCCTGCCACCTTTGCCACATTCCCAAAGCACCCACACACAAGACAGAAAAAATAACAACACAAGCGGGCAAACTTTGTGTGTGTTCACATCAGAACATCAAATCCCATCTGTCTCCCGCAAAACTATCGAAACAATGAAAATGGAGGGCCATCTAGAATGATGACTGCTAGAAAAGCCCTGAAATGTGCTAATCAGACTCACCTACCAGCCTGTTGTTCGCTCAAATCTACTTTGAAAAACACCACGAGCATGGGGACTCTACAAACTTTTATTCTGTTCTAAAAACAGGCCCAGGAAGCTTTCCACAACAGCCAAATGTTCTTCAAGGTGAGTCACCCATGGGAGAGCTTTCACAGCTTTGGCACACGCACCTCTAGGGGAGGCAAAGGAGTGAAGGAGCGGCGCCCGGAGCTGAACCCCCGGCGGTGCGTGGCGACGACAGAGGAGGGCAGCGCTCTCCTCCGCTTTCCTCCGGCACCCCTGAGCCACTCGGCTGTCCTCCCGCACTGCCGGGGCCATCCTCTCCGCCTCTCTGCCCGCCCTTGCCCGGCCGCCCGCTCCTGCTTCCCTCCGGAGCCGGGAGCGGCGGCGGCTCCCGCGCCGTGCCAGCGCCACCGCCGGGACCGCCCGGGCCGGCACAGCCACCCAACGAGGAGCTATTCTCTCTCCTAAATTTAATAATCTCAAAGTGTCTGGTCATTCCCGGACCGCGCCTTCCACGCAAACACGCGCACACGCAGCAGAGGGATCCCCGGGGAAGATGCGCGGTGGAATGCTCAGCGTTAGAGCGTCGCGATCAAAAACGCTGTTTGGGTCCTTCTGCTTCACCACCGCCCCCCTCCAAAATCTGGTTTGATTTTGCTCTCCCCTTGTCTAGCTTCTCACCGGTTAAAAAAAATAAGAAAAGCATTACTTTTTCAGCTCTGCTTTCTCCAGACAGATTTGGCTCGCTCCAAAGCCTCTGTGATTAAACACACAGTAAAGAGTAGTCAGACCAAAATTCTCTAAGCCTGTGACTTTTTTTGGTGCCAATAAATCCCACTGCACCTTCTCTTCAGCTGCCCTCAATTTCCTTCACTTTCTTAAGGCTGTCGTGTACATCTGGACCTGGCTCCCACTTCCATTGCAATATTTTCATTCTCTTTCAGATTCCTCTCTGAAAAGCTGCAGACCATTAAATCTACACATTTTCTGAAATCTTCAGAGCAATTTAAGGATTTGATCACTTTTTTTTCCCCCCTTTGGAAGTCCCCAACCTGAAAAAATCGCCTTCAAAATGTCAAAAATGTTGATGTTTAATTTTTAATTTCTTGTCAAAGGGAAAATCTAAATAAAATAATAATATTGTGATACAGTTTTAATTTGGCAGGAGGGGAAGGGGTATCATTCTTCTTGAGATGTATAAGCCAACGTGACCCTAAAACACTGAATGCTGTCATTACTATTCTGCAATGCAGAAGTGAAAAAAATGTTATCTGATGATATGGAAACACCAGATCTCCGGCCTGTGTAATGTAATTTGAGTTTTTTTGGTATCTTTTCAGAAGATCTCTGCCACAATGTGTCCAGTACATCTGTGTTTTCTCTCATTGGAGCCAGAAGCACCACGGAGCAGACACAGTCTTTCTTGACATATTTTTCTAAGCAAGTAAGTATTTGATTTTTGATTTTTTTTTTTCCCCCTGTGGTTCAGAATACAAAGAAGAGTGACATGGCGTATTCTGGTGATTTATCACAGAGGAATTTGGAGGTAGCAAATAATAAAATTTTATTCAATGGAGACAACCAGGGGGAGCGGGGAGCGGTTAGTGTGTGGTTAGAAGTCACTCTTTTCTTGCTCACCAGATCATCACTCTGCACAGCCGCTGGGAGAATGAAAGCTTTTGAAATAAACAAAGTGCTGCTGTCAAAAGCAGAATAGTCTAAAGTGCAGAAATTAGAAGAGTAAATGGATGTGGAATTACCACGGGGATAGGAAGGAGACAACACGTGTATCTAGCAGCGTTTGGGGTCTAGCCAGACGTGCGCTTTGCGGCAGCTGTGCCAGGGGCAGGGATTGCTGTCCACTGTTCTTTGCTGCCCCTACCGATCTGCTGGCGAAGCGGGTTACCCGAGATTATTCCACTTCCAAGGAGGCCAGGTTAGTTCAGATAAACAGTAAGTCTTTGCTAATCTAGTGCATTTTGAAAAAAAAAAAATAGGTTAGAGGAAGCTTGTATGAGCAGCACTACTAGCAGAGTCGAAGGGATTTGGGATTCCTGATAACCACCCAGAGACAGGCTGCGGTCACTAATATCTTCCACCAGCACAGCTGAGGCTGGAAGAACACATCTGTTCACCTCCTGAAGAGGACTAGATTTCTGGTCTGCTAATCTCATTTTCCACTACATATTCAGCCAAAATAGCCCCTCAATGGCTGGAGATTCCTCTGTGCTTGGTTCCTTCAGCAGTATTAATTTGGCAAAAGTAAATGAAGAGAAGAGTGAATGTTAGTGTTTGGAGCCTGATCCAAATAGGGTGTATAAAAGTACATAGCCCTGCTGTATCTCATCCTTTCCTGCTCTTAATACTCTGAGTTCTTAAATCAGGCAGCTCCATGCAGCTTTATTTTAGTCAAGGGCCAAGCAGCTATGAATTAAGGAGCCATAGGGCTGAGCTTCCAGCAATCTGTTCTCTCCCAAATGTCCAATTAGAAGAGATAACACATTCAAAGATAAATTCCTGGCAAGAGCTGAGGATGAGATTTTGCTTGTATCAACAATGTGGTCAACACTTTGAGAATGATATATGAAAATAATGTAAGACAAAGATCTGAAATGTTTAAACAAGAGATCAGTTATGAGCCTCTCAGAGGTGGTAAAGGTAAATTATTAAAGAATTTATAATTACATTCATGCCTAATTATTAATAAACAAGGATAGCTAACAGATGCTGCAGCAGATTTACATTTCCTAAGGAAACAAGAAGAATTATGGAAGAAAATCAGGATCAGCAAAACTATTAGGTCAGGAAGCCTAAATGCCTGTACATGACAAAAAAGCTTCCATCAAAACTACTCAGCAGGAAGGAGGAAGCAGTAAAAAAAAAAAGATTAAAAAAAGAAAAAGAGAGAGAGATTCCTTTTCAAACCTTGGAGGCACTAATAGATTGAAGAAAGCTGACACAAACACCTATGGTGAGATTGTTTCAACAAATTGAAAATGGGGATCAGATCCAAACCAGAATGTTTAATTCTTACTGATGCCATTCAAGTGACTTCACCACATGTTGAACATGAAAACAAATTGATATGTGTTTCCTTAAACATACAAATACTCCAGATCAGTATAGTGAAAACTTCATCAGAGAAATATAAAATGTATTGCTTAGAAAAATTAATGACGAAGCACAGGATAGAGATTGTGATGCGTAAGCTGGATAGAAAGATTGGAAGAAGTAATAGTGGGTCAGCAGGAGAAATTCTATCCCAGTTGATTTAAGGTCTGTGGAGATACCAGTACAATACTCAGCACTGGACTGTATGATTTGCAAATAGTGTGACAGAAGCTGCTGAAGAGACAAAGAATTGGCTTTGATTGTTAAGACAAGAGGTATTCAAAAATGGAGGGAAGAATCATGAAATTATATTTTGAAAGATTATTTCTTGTTTATTTATGACCTGGGGAAAAAAAAAATCCCTGAAAAAATTACTGAAGTTTTCACAGAAACAGCTAATGAGTTTGACAGATAAAGATGTAAAGTGATAAAATAAACTTCTATGAAATGGAAAATAAAACCTAGCAATTAATTGCTGGGAAACAGACCATTGTGGCAACATTAAACACTTACAAAACTATCAAACTCAAAAAGAAATTGAATACAACTGAACTTCAAGTTCAGGATTTTTTCGAATGAAGAGAAACATAAAATACTCAAATACTCTTAAGCTGAGGGTTAAGAGTATTTGTCAAGGTAGCCTGACAAAAATGGCACATGAACACTCCTGTGCAGTGTTCAGGAAGATGAGCTCTGCAGCTGTACCTGCCCTCACTTAAACAAATGGATTACAAGACTACATTCACATGAAGACAATTTGGCATTGGAATGTCATCAGTAAGATTACTGAAGTCACTTTTTTGTTCCTTGTTACAAACTGGCCAGGGTAGAAACAGTGAAAGGTACTGGGTATTGCCAGGTTTTAATCATGGTTCTACCACACTCAGATGGTATCAGGTCCTTCATATTCTCTGAGTACAATGTAATGAATTTTCACAAGACCACATTTAAAACTTATCCCAGAAGTCTTTGAAGATAATTTCTATTAAGTTTTCATCTGATTTAAATACCTGCATTTACCAGTTTGCTACTCAAAGGTTAAAAAAATTCCTACTAGGGTATTTTCTCCTTTTAAATAAGGAAGAAATTACAATAAGCTTATAGTCAGTGAAAAGCAGTATTTTCATCCCTTATGTATTAAATACTTGTAGAAAAGATTTTCCTCTCAGTATAGTATGCACAAATACATACATTGTACAAATGTACAAGTCTGTACATTTAACACTGATGAAAACTGTTAATTTCAATAGGAACAGTTTGATTTAAGACACAGAATACTTTCCATCCCCTAGAATGCATTCAGACCACTTCTTCTTCCATTACATGCCAATAACATATGTCCAACCACAAGATAAAAATCATCCAGTCTCCCATTTGCAAATCTCAAGTCCCACTTCTTCATTTTCACCCAAAAATATCCTGCCTGCTGTTTCCTCCCCATCCTTTTGGCAATCGCCATGATTACATGCATGGAAAAACATTATTAGGAAAGTCTAACGATTTTAATTGTTTGCACTGCAAATGTTTCTCCCTGGTGGAAAAAAAGCTCTAATCATATTGTCTCATTGCTCATTCTTTACTCTTCTTCCTGTTGTCTCTATTGCTCTCTCTCCTTCTGTTCATTCTTCTCTCCAACCTGCTTCCCCAAATACACTGCCATGACATTCTCTTTTACTCTTCCTTGCCCTGCAGGGAAGCTCATTGCTCTCCCCTTTCTATCTCGTGGTGATGTCACTTCTTCTCTAGCAGAATCTGCAGCAAAATCCATCTCCTGCTCCTTGCTTCCTACAAGCCATATGCAAAAGCAGTAGCGGAAATCGGGAGACAGCAAACGACCCCTGCCGAGATCAGGTCTCTGCACATGGTAGGCAAACACTCTGATGAAAGAGCATGGGCTGAAAGCCATTTCATATTGATAGATCCTGTTTCTAGCAATAAAGCAGAAACTTCAGTAGGTTGAAATATTGGTTGTTGCATCAACAGCCTGGCAGTGCCTTGAGGCTTTGCAGAAAACCGAGATCGCGCAACTGTTTGGGTGCTCCACAAACACAGAAAAACCAGTTCTCTCTTCAGACACCCCACAGCCCAAACAGATCAAATATGCAAAGAGAGGGACAACAGGAATATTGAAAGGTCAAAAGATATGCCCGAGGAAACAGAGGAGATCTTGTCTGTGATTACTTATTGATGGCTTGTGTATTTATTTCCATTACTTATCCCATGGCCAAGTAGTAATGGGGGAAAAAATCATTTTAACATGCTTTCAGACCACTATCCGTAACGTCTTTGCATCTAAATACACAAAATATGTTTTGCACATTTAATTGGTTAATATTGATAATCTCATAGTGAAGTAGAAAAATCCATTCTATTTTGACAATGGCAGATACTACACTCTCTAAATCTCTCCATTTGTCTCAATGCTAACAAACCTACAGTTGTGAGTTTTGATAGGTGTTTTCTTTGAAGGAAATCACCTAAAGAAGTTTTGGGGTTTTGGTGTGGATTCTCACTTTTGGCACACTGTTAAGAGTGCTCTCTCCCTGCATGTCTGATTCAGGTGTGGGTTAGTACAGAGGGAAAAAAAGGTGAAATTTCTCTCCCAGAAAGCCTCCCAGGTAATGCAAGGGTCAGAGATAATGGTTTAACAGTTCTCAGGAGCAGAGAATGTCTACATACGGTTTGTGATTTAAGAACACTTTAATGATTAAAAATTTATATGAGGAAAAAAATGTCTTTAGAATGCCTTAAGGATTTTCATTAAAAAATAAAAGAGATATTTAGAAACATCTGGTAATAACAAAGAAACCTGTTTGATAACTAGTTCCCAATGCAGTTGTAAATCAGAGATGTCAGCAACTATGAAAATATCTTTTTTTCCACTATACTTTTAGAGTATAAAAAACTACTATAGGCTCATTTAGGATTGTGTGCCATTTTAAACAATAGGCAGTGCCAGTAAATAATGATGTAATTTAGCCTAAAGATGGGCTTACTTTGTTTTCAGAGTATGAGCTGGAAATCCTGAAACAAATTGATTGGTCTCTGCTCAGCTATAAAGTTTTGAGAGATATTAACAGTTCCATTGTTCTAAAAGCAGAGGATGTTTTGAGGGAAAACATAACTCAAAAACAAGTTGTCCATCAAGAACTGAGGGATTTCCACACATTTCTTTTGTTATGACAAAATATGATACTTGGGTGCAAACAGCAAATGCATTCAAGGAGCTGAAGAAATTTAACCTGTAATTTGGTCTTTTGTAAGGGGCAAGATGTAACGCCAGCACTTTCTTTCCAAAAACCACAAATTTATTTCCTAGGCACAGAGAAACATACTGAAAGTCAGCTGCCATGTAATCACAACCCTGAGACAGATTTCCAAAGGAATTTGCAGGTACTTGGATACTTAAAGAAACTCACCAAAATGCCAAAATATTCACTGGCACAGGCTGAAAATAGGAGTTGAGTCTGCTTGGACTCTTGTAAACCTCACCAGTCCTCTTTGCTAAGCATCTCCAGCCATCCAACCTCATCCAACTAAATCTGCTTTTGTAACCATGTGAAGTGCCTGACATTTGTGTCTGACCACAACTATTCCAACTACTCAGCTTCACTCAGCTTCTGCATTTCAGATAAAACACACAAATTCCACCAAAGCCTATTCTGCCACCACCATTCCATAGAATTGTCCACAGAATCCATTTCTTATCCATTACCATTTGAGACACATTTATTAATATAAGCATTAATGTCTTGAGACCTGGAAACAAATATAACCAATATTGACTAGATTATTGTGCTTAATTAAATTAATCTTAACTGATAAAATAGGGGTAAAGTATGCATGGCTAATATCGCAATTTTTAAGTTTTAAGAAGAAAGGATCATTTTCCTCTGACTAGCTGTAAGATACTAGGGAAAATTTATCTTGTGTATTATCTAATAGGCCTTCCAGAACTAAAGACCACAGGAGGTAAGGCTAACAAAATTAATATGCAAAGAAGTTCAGCACTAGGGACCCATCATTTTCTTGCAAATGGTTTCACTTTAAGGATGAAACAACACAAGACAATACCAATTTCTTTCTTTTTTTTGCAAATAGATGATGCTTTAAAAAAATTAACACATGACAGCAGGTGGGAAGAAACTAGAGAAGTGGATATTCAGAGTGGAGAGTGACTACAAATTTGATTTGCTTAGCATTTTACTAACTGATTTGAATTCACTGATATGTTAAAACAATGTCAGGAGGTATATTTAATTAAAACAAGATTGGTTGTCGTTCAGACGTGAAGTAAACATTTAGTATACCTAGTGAATTATTAAAGAGAAGGAAAAATAATCTGACCTTCAGAAGGCAGAATCATAAATAACAAGGACTGAGGAGATTCTACTTGACCACATTCAAAGATTATGTTCAGTTTTTGCTGCATTAAATAGTAACTGTAATAGTAGTCGTTACCAAATTCATTATTAATTAGAGGTTTTTAATAGCAAAGGAGTGCTTTTATTGCAGTAATAGATTTATAGCACGTCTGTAAATGCAAGACTACTATGAAATATGATAAGAGAAAGTTAAACCATTCTCTCTTTTATGCGTGGAATTAACGTGGGCGTTTAATGTTCTGTTCCTTCTACCTGCTTTGTAAGATGTCAGCAATATCCAGGTATTGTTTCTTGTAGTAAAGAGCTCATTGTGATTAGATTTCAAAAATATATGACTGCACCCCAGGAAATGGTTCAATCTAATAGTACTCCCATCAATTCAAAATAGGTGAGTGTCAGACAAGCTTCGAAGGTAACAAATCAGCGCAGCATAATTCAGAATTTTAAAATCAAGACTTTGAAGAAGGAGAAAGGTTACATATCTTGGCCTAAGCATATCAAAATTTGATGTTTATCTATGTCAAATGTAGCATGTTATGGCAATAAAACATACTGACAAAAAATGCTCTCTTTGAAATGAATTCTCATTTAGAACTGAGTGATATTTCATCAAGGAGCATCTTGTTTCAACAAGAACATTTTAAATCATACTGCAAGACATTGGCTTAACGTATATTTCTATATTTTATCATCTTTTCACATAAGAAAAGCTTAGCCTTTAAAAGTTCACCTTTGAAAGATATGACAAAGTAACTCCTGATAAGGGCTGAAGTTTTTTTTGCTTTTAGCCTTTGTAAGTCAAAAATTTTCTCTAACATACCACAGAAAAAAATTTATAAGTACAGTGTCCATATTCTGAATAACAATTCAACCTGTAATTAAGTAGGTGTAATTATATGGGTAACTCCTGACTATTGTGTTTCTTTCATATTTGTAAGGGTGTACATGTCTGTAGACCTGGGATCAAATACTGTTTTAAGTATGGTTTCCTCAGAATAAAATTTAAACAATAAATTAAAAGCAGTAGGGAAGACAGAAAATCACTAATACCAAAATCTAAACCAATCCCATACAAAGCTTTAGTTTGCACACATAAATGTTTGCCTTTCTGCAAAACTCTCCAAGACTTAAGAAGATCCTAACATATTTTTGCTAAAAGCAGAGGGAAAGTGATGAAGATACAATTCAGTACACGAATATGAAAAACACACTATTTCATAAGAGGAAAAATTAGATGAGTAGATCCCTCTGCTTCAAAAACCATAGAAAAAGAGATCCCTGCATGCAGACATGTGAAGAAACATTGATTTTACTGGGAATATATCATTTAGTAAGAAATCTGATCCGTTTCATACCATTTTATTTATAAGACCATTATTATACCAACTTTATGTAAAACAATTTCCTGAAATCAGCGTGGGTAAGGTTCCTTGAACAAGGATCCCCATTCAAGGGATGAGAGCCAGTGAAGAAGATACCTGTGTGTAAGGGTTTCCAGGACTGTCCTGTGGTTTCATGTGTCCCATCCCTAAACTTCTTTCTTCATTTAAAATATTTTTTAAAAATTAATTCAGATATTTAAATCTGAAAAGTTATATAAATAGGATTTAGTGTGGTGATTATCAGTTCTTAGGGGTGGTTATATTTAATTCAGATACCTAATTTAAAGCTTTGATCCTCAGGCCATAATAACAATAGCAACAAAAGTAAAATGCATTATTTATAAATTTATACTATTGTAAATTCAGATACTTCTAAAAGACTAAAAATCAAGCTCCATTTGTTCAATATAAAAAGGCTTTGAAATGTAATCTCCATGGGTTGATTGATGTATTACATAATGTCTTTTTTTTGCTTTCTCTGTACAAACATGTTAAACATGCTTGATAGTTTTCTGAGTACACATAATTTCTTCCATCTCCCTTTACACTCAATCTATTATCTTTTACAGTGTTTAATAAATTAATGTAGGCAATCTAAAATTGAATTACTTTATCCATAATCAAATTAATTATATGTCAACGTTTTCTGAGGCCATAAGATATGAATATCTAATAATAGCAATGTTTGCATTATGCTGTAATAGTTATAATTTTTTAAGGAACAGTAAGAAGATAATAGAGACTGTCAAAATTAAATACAATATCAGAGGTATTCCTTTTTTATTAGGCTTCTTTAATCTCTATAAATCATATCTTTATAGTCAGCAATGGGAATAAACTTGGGTGGTTAGAGGAAGTCTTGTTAGCCAAACAAAATCATGTTTCTTCTCAAATTGTTCTTGTAACATGGCAAAAAAAAGGAGTTCCTAAAGCTTACACTCTTGGGTTATTTAATTTAAAGGTTATTGATCCCTCACATAAATAAAATCAGACACTTTCAGGTGTTTCTGTGATCCCTCAGTGCAGACTGGAAACACACTTCAGGTTACAACAGCTGTACAGAACATTCCTGCATGGAATTCCCTCTGTCCCAACACAACAGGAACAGCCAAAATTTCTTTTGCTCAGTAACACAACAGAGTTTATTGGCTTGATTATACAGTGTGCCAGTCACCTTTGACACCTAATCCATACTTTTCCTGCAGAGGCTGACTGCTGAGCGTCCAAGGAAAGGTTTTCTGTCTTTCAGCACTCCCACAGCATCCTCTGAAAGCTGGATGCCCATGACTGGACAGCACATTTACACGAGATCTTCCTTCCCAGGCAGCCTCTGAACCACAAGCTTTCCACCAAGGGTAGTAGCAAGAAAAAATTTTGCTGTTGTACCCAGAATCTGGACAGGTTTTTAATTAATATTCCAGCTCCCCACTGAACCTACAGCCCTGAGCATCCTTGCTCTCTCCTAGTCTGGTTAAAATCTAGCACCTCATGGATCAGCCCTTTCAAAAAGTCTGGGAGGGCTTTTTCAGACTCCACTGCAAGGACCAATGGTCTAAATAAATCACGGGCCTAAACCTCAGAATAGCTAAACCCCAAAACCCTGGTCCTCTCAACTTACTGCCAAATGCTAGCTAGAACCCAGTCCTGGAAACCAAGGGAAGAATTCCTTGTCCTCTGGCTCCATCAACAATGTGACAGTTTTTTGTAAAATTAGAGTGAAAGTAGATGGCAAAAACCTCTGAGTCACAGCAACAAGACCTTCCCAACAAGACTTTTGCAGCCACAGAGCAGCAAGGGATTGAGTAGAGATGGTGCTGCAGCAAATGCTCCATCCTTCCAGCTCTTCCCAACACTCGCACCACACCCAGCCAGGCCTGGTAGCAGCTTTCTTGACAAAACATTTCTACTACTGCAGAGGGTTTCCCTGAGAGAGGAAAAAGAAATCTTTTCCCCTTCTGTTTAAACACAGTTGTCCTGTCTTGATATAACACCTAGGGTGCTCCAATGTAAACATATAAATATATAACATTAAACATATAAATATATAACATTAAAGGACCAACTGCATGCTCATGTGGTTCTGTCTCAGTATTGTCATCTTGGGCAAATATTTGATATTCCACCCTGCTTCTTGGTGGTCTTTGTTCTTTAAGCATCTTTGAAATTAAAAGACCATAAATCACATTGCAAGGTTTTTTACATCAGTGTTCAGAAATAAATGCATTAAGCCATGCATTATGTTACCTACAGTCCAAGCAAAACAAGCAATTACATTGCCTCCAAGTTCTGGAAATGTACATAGGAGTCAAAAATCAACTTTGACTACACATTTAAGATGCAGAATAGATATTATCAAATTGAATTTCATTGAATATAAAGTATATGGGTTTTTTATGAAAAAGCAAACTCAGAGTTCTGTGTGTTCTCCAACGTTTGTGGAACACAGTTTCAAACTGATTTTTTTACATTTAACAAATGTGGTGTATATCACCTAAATTAATAACAATCTGAAGCTAAATCTGCTTTACAGTTATTATAGTGCAATTCTCCCTATACAGAAATGCTTGTGGACTTACTGTTTACCTTTCAGTTGATTTCATTTGCCAGATTATATACAAAATGGTCCCATGGGCCTGCTGAATATATGGGTGCTAACAATGAAAAATGTGCATAGTTTTAATACCAACTTTGTAAATTGCCTTAATAATAGCTTGTATAATGTAATAGTATTTTCAACCAGTACTTTTAATTTCTAGCTCATAAAGTCTTTTCATTGAACCCCAAGGGTGTAGCTATAAAAGTAAGATTTAATTTTGTATATAATGTGGCCTAAATTAGTTTTAAAGCAATAGGAGAAACATGCAGCTCAAAGAGATAAGACTGAAATTATTATAACTCGGTGAAATTTCCTATAGCAAAATTAATCATTATTTCCATTTTTACATAATTTGACATAAAAAAATATAAGACTAATGTAGATCTAATCAAGGTATATATTTTAAATCACTTTACAGTAAATTACAGAGGCCATAAAAAGTGTTGCAAACCATCTGACAGCAAATTATTTGAAGATATTTGCAAAGTTGACTATTTCTTTGGTGAAATGAGTTAATAAATAAATGCTACTCCAAAGTAACAAATGGTATATTTATGTTCATAACTTTGGCTAAAGCTGGAAGTTCACACCCAGAAACTGACAGCACCCTCTCATGGCTTGTCATGCTTGTCAACTGTCTGTGACATTTGGTCATTTTCCCTAAAAGTGCATTTCCTGGAATCATGTGATTATGCAAAACCTCAGTTTCTCATTTTCTAACCCTCCCAACTGCAGAGAAAAATCTAGCAAGCATGAATGATAAAGCAGATGAAAGGAGATGGCACATAACAGACACAACATTATTTTCTCAGACTTTCTTTTTGTATTTATTTATTCTTCTCATCTTTGCTCCGGGGCTTGACACATTCATGACTGCTTGGGCTCAGCAAATGTACTCTTCTGACCACTTTGAACACCTGAAAAAATCTTAAAGGCCATCAGACTTGTACAAAATTATTTATTCTATAAGAAAATAATTGTGCTTAACCAGGATTTAAGTACATTACATAAAGCAGGGACCAAGATTTTTCCTGACATGTTGGCTGTGACTGCTTTTCTATAGGAATACATCTTCCAATACTAGACGCTTTCTACTGTGAGTAGTTCCTTTGGCCTTAAAAATACGGGTTACAGCTGTCTTTGCAGTTAAATCTAATATGATATCAAATCAGACAGAATATAGGAGAATGAGAAAGAAGAAAATATTTATTATGGTATCAGAATATTTATGTAATTCCCACTATCTGGAATACTATATAGAATGCTGTCTGTGTATATTGAAATTTATACCACTACCATGTTATAGGAAGGTCTCTCAGGTCTGTGCTATTAATATCTGCACAACCTGATTTTTCTTGCAGACCAGCAGGGTTATGTGGGTCTTTTAATACTCTGAAAGGTTCTGAAAAAAGAAAACCATCAAACACCCCTGGTGTCTGATTCATCAAAACCATCAATGAAGTGCAGGAAGGAGCGATGGTCAGACACACTGCCTCAGTGTGCTCCAGTATTGTGCTGTCCAGGCACATTTTGGATCCATCAGGAGACTGGACGTTGGGAAACTTTGGGCAAAGAATCCTGCAAGTTCCTGATGCTGGCCTTTGGGCTCTTAGAGTAAGGAGTAAAACTTCTCCAGGTTTCAGTATGAACAGGCTCAGCCTGATCAAGAGTGGCTTTGTGGAATATTCTCTGTCAATGCTTCTTTTTTTTAAGTTTATTTCATCCTTGTAAGCCTTATTGATTTTTACAGCTGCTGGTGGTCTGACCCCAGGAATTGAATAATGGACTACAGCTCCTGCACCACCTCCTACTCCCAAAGTTTCAGATCCTGTATCTTTTGAATAGCTAAATAGGCTCATTAACTGTGTTTCTGAAGCCTTCCAACATATTTACTACAAACAAAAATAAGTATCTGTATCAAGCAATCTAAGTAATTATGTGCATTAATTATCCACACACATATATATATTTATATACACATGCAGGGGAAGGTGGTGCTTTAGCTGTGTATTCCAGTGGTGTTCCTGGCATCCCAGCCCATCCTTTGCCCAGTGGTGGGGACGAGGGGAGCAGACACAGTGGGAGGGCCTGCATTGCACAGGACATCATCCCCCTGTCCCCACGCACGGGAATCCCCCCATGCCACACCTGACAGCGCTGGCCCCAGTGCCTGCAGAGCCCAGGAGGGCATTTTGAGCACAGAAAATGTTAAAGATCAGAGAGTCAGGTAAGGAGTAAACAAAATGCTGATAAAAAACATTTAAAATCAGGAGAGCCATAGATTGGAAAAGCCCTACACGATCAAGCACAGCCACTAAACTGACACTGCCAGACACACATCAAACACCACGGTGCTTTGAATACCTTTGGGGATGGTGATTCCAACTACTTCCCTGGGCAGCCTGTTCCAATGCTAGAGCATCCATCCAGTGAATAAATTTTTCCTAATATCTAATCTTGCTTTAAAAAATGTGATCTCACAGAGTTAAGCTTATCTGTGCCTTAATTATTTCAATGGGATTGAATGACTGGCTGAGGACAAAAAAATTGCAGACCTAAAAATTACTGGTTTTAGTGCTATCATGAAAAATATATTATATTAAAACATTACCCAACTTTCATCCTGATCTCTTTCTCAAACATAGTTTTAGTAAAATCACTCCAAAACCAAGCTAAGGTGTGTTCAGATGGAAATCCAGGGGTTGATTTGCTACCAAGGGACTGGTGTCTGTGCCACAGGTTCTGCTCTGAGTGCAATGTCCCCGGAGAGCAGCAGGATGCCAAGTGGAAAGTTGCTATCCTAACATCAGCCACATGTCCCCATAGCAGCAAAGGACTGACTATGAGCTACCCACAAAAAGACTCGACACTGCATTAATTTGCATCTCAATAAACATTTTTGTGGTACATTTGAACGTTTTACAGGAAAGGTACTTTGCACAGTCATTGGATTGATTGTTTTGTTTTACTGAATGTGGCTGAGGAAATAATGGTTATGGCTGAATCACCAGTAGAAGGCAACCCAGGAGCACAACCACAAATTGAAAGACTGAGAATTTCTCACTTGGTTGTGGTGGCATTGCTGGCAGTAATCAAATACCCAGGAAAGGAGCATGACCCTGTGCTGCTCTGTTCCAGAGGTGAGTTATCCCAGGTATTTTCCAAGTAGCAGAGATGAGCTGGGGCTCAAAAAAGGATTTATAAACATTCCCAAACAGGCTTTTAAATGCTACAGATTTGCTTTGAAATTAGTAAGAGCATTTTTATTGTTTGTTTTCAACTTCAGTAAAGATACTATTTTGTCATATTCAACAGAAAACAATAATCTTGTGGAAGTCCTTGGAAACTTTTTTAGTTTTCCCTTTCTCATCTGTAAAAGTTTCAGTTACAAAATCTGGAGATGGAAAGAGTATCTTACTATGAAGGGTGATCAACAACAAATGATAAACAGCAAGTAGCAAAGTGCTGAAAACACAGGCACTATGATCAGCCTGCAAACATCCTTTGTGTTCAGCGTTTCACTAAAGCGCTCATTGAGAAATCTTGAATAATGAACACAATAGTAAAGAAAAAAAAATTGTTCAGTTAAAAATTGGAAAGGCAAAAGTCAAATAAATTATTCCATATGATCAGTTTTCCCCTCCAGTTACTGCTTTATCCTCCTCTACACAGCGAGAACCGCCAGGATCTGCCTGCTTTTCTCCTGAAGTTTTTTTTTACAATCTGTTACAGGAGCCTCTCCCTCTCTGGCTGCACTCTCAGTCTGTCTCATGGAAAATATTTGGTGGACTGCAACCAAGCCCCTCTTTACATGTGAGTGCTCTAATTCTACCATACAAGACTGCCTGTTTTCCAAAATAGAGAATGAGTTCCCCTGTTTCATCCAAACTAGATTTATATCACTGCCCAGATTTAAGGCAGAGATTCCTAGCTGTTCCCTCATGGGGAATAAGATGAAAGAGTTAAAAAATGCAGTGCATTGGACAAAATACATGCATTTGTTCAAGGAAAAAAGTTATAACAAGAAGATATGCACGCCTGATGATGAATGAAAGCCTGTTTGTACCTAATGTATCGAAGAAATTGTTCAAGAGCAGTTAATTTTGCCATTTCAATGTCTTTATGAGTTATCTGCCACAGAAGTACTTGTTTTAAAAGATGAGTTGCCTGGCAACCACTTTAACATAGACCAGCTGACTTTTCTGAACTTTGGGAAATGTTTTATTCATCAGCTGGTATTCTTTGCTCACTTCCCTTCATTTTCAAATTCCCTTTTCTGATTGTTTACATGCTTTTTACATTCTGCAGAGCAGCTTCATGGTCTATCCACTACCATACAATAATGGACACCAGTTTCTTGCATAATTTACGCCAGTTTTTTGCATAAAATCACTTTTTAAAAGCATCAGGCATTTAAATTTCTTTTTTTTTTTTTTGTACATATTCCGCTCGTCATGCGACTTGACCCAAGAAAGCCACATAGTGACAGAATGTTTGGAAGAGTTGTATTAATTTTCTCTATTCATGAGTTTAAAAATCAATGCCAGAGATTTGACTTTCCTTCATGAATTGCCCACAGATGTATTGATATCAGTTTATGGACAGGGAATTCAGATGCTGGTAGATAAAGAGATAGACAAGAACTGTTTTGGATAACACCACTTGGAAAAATCACAAGAAATCAGGAGGGGGGCGGGGGAAGCAAACATCTAGAAGAGAAGTTCTTGCCAATAATGAAATAGTTCCCAAGGGAAATAACAGACATCTCTCATTCTGAGGCTTTTCCTCTATAATTTGTATGGCAATACAGAACCTGAACAGACCAAAAGAAAGACACTGACATTTTGACCCACCTAGCTTTTTGAAGCCTTCATTATCAAACACAGTTTGATAAAGGCACCCTCATGTGTTGGTTTAATTCTCTGTGTGGAGAAAATGTTGTTTGATCTCCAGCTAAGGGACTGAAGCTCTTGAAGTGCTCACATGGAGTGGCAACCTTAGGGCCCTGACCCGAGGAGCCAGCGTAGGGGATGTTGTTTTGGATAAGGGTTTAGAATATGTTAATGATGCCCTGAAAGGGGTTTGCAGTACACACTCCCTCCAAACCTGAGGTAAGATAGTTTTCCTATTTTAAAGCAGCAGCAGATTCACACACGGTTCACTTTTAATGAGTTCTCTTGTTTAGGAAGTTGGTCTTGTTTACACATCCATGCACTGTGTGTTAAAGGTGCAACAAAAAAAAGCACTTCCAAAAAGTTAAGTACATGAAAAACAGGCAAATAAAAGCATTATGCCTGGCCTTTGGCATTGCACATGTGTTCTGGTGGTTTAACTTCATATTCTTCCTCTGGTTCTGACTTACTGCTTTCAAAGTCAGCAGAACTTGTTTAGTGTTTAAGAAGAAGACAATTACAAGCCAATGGAACTGCCCAGAGGTTCTCCTTATAAGGCCCTTAAGCAATGAGGAGTGGCCTCTGAGGAGGGTTGGAGTGTGCACATGCCCTGAGCAGGACCAGCCCGGGCACTGGGGGAGGCAGCAGTGCTGCTCCAGGAAAACCACTCAGGAGCATCTCATTTGTGCCACCTCTCACTGAATTCAGTGCCCACACAAACATAATGCCATTGCCTCCTAAACTTCAGATGTTTGCCTATGCTAGTCCAGTGGGTTTTTTCCCTCTCCCAGTCAGGGCACACAAGGTGGCTGCAAGAACCTGTGAGGAACAGTCTTCTAAAAGAGTCCTTTAAACAGAATTTTTTTTTTTTTAACTTTTCTGCTATTGCACCTTGCTTAATGTGGCTGCACTGAGTGAAGGTTGCACCTTTTGTGTCCTCTCCCTTAGAAGACCTTTGAACTATTCACAGTCTCTCTATAGAGCTGCAATAATGATAATATCTTTTCAAAAATAGGAGTGAAAACATTATCTTAAAAAAGTATGACTGATTTATTCAGGTCATTAGCAAAATTCTCATTGAATTTAGTAGAATCTGTGCTTCTCTCTAGGATTTCATCAGAAAGAGGTTGTTTGGCTCAGAAATAAAAGGCCAACTGAAGGCCCAAATTTGTTTTGTTGCTGCTTAACAGCTGTGCTGTTCAAAGAATCTCATATTTAGATCTACTAAGTCCTGAAGAATTTTATAATTATAATTCACATAAATTGTGTTAGTGTTGAACTACAAGCCCAGACTGGATGATTACGTCCAGAAACACTAGAGAGATTTTTGTTCATATATTTATAAACTCAAAGCAGTGCACCCTCATTGTGGTCTTGCAAAAGGAGTCTGGGCTTCACTCCTCTGCTACAGGTCCAGGGCAACATTAATCTCATTCACTCAAGTGTTCTCCTAAATAAGAAGCTATTCCCAGGCAAGATCATAATTCATATCTCATGTAGCTTTGGCTGTAGTCAGTGGATTAAGTCAAAGCACGCCCAAAGGCAACAATGGAAGTGTAATTACAGGCAGAGGCCACAAACAAGGAAAACTGTACAGGTACACAGAAATTAAATTCTTCTTCCAACTATCATTTCCAGTTAGTGCACACCTGTAATTACAAATATATTCATAATAATTTGTAGTAACTTTAAATTAAAAGTGTTCACTAATTAGTATATCACTTTATCACTTAAGGTTTGGATGCTGCTCCCTTCTCAGTGAACATCTCAGCTTCTCTGTGTCTTCCTGAATCATAGTAGGAAATATGTGTATTTCAGTGAATCTGTACATTGACACATATACACCCCATCACATTTGTATTAAATTACCTTCAACCTCTGTCTAGCATGACTGGAAATCACCTTCCACCTGCCTAGGAAATGGTAATAGACAGTTAATATCCAACCTTTCCTTCAAGTGGGAGAAATGTTTTCCTAAAGGAAATCCTTGTTTAATGGTCTTCCAATGCCCAAGCTTGGCCTGGCACAGTTTGGTCTTTACCCCTCTCACACATAAAAGGCTTCCCATAACAAAGCACAGAGGTCTGAGGCTCAGGTGAGCAGGAATGTTTTGAGCAAGCCTAAATGCTGCATCCCTCTGCAGATTTCCATTACCACCTGGACAGTGTAGCTGGTGACACAGGGCTCCACAAAGAAAAAAAGTCTTCCTATTTCTATCTCAGTCCTCTGGTTATTTGTTAAATAACCTGTGAGGTTTGGTTTCTTGCCCTCTGGAGAAAGAGTCAGATTTGCCCCATTAATTACTCACATAATGTTGTCCAAATAAAACTGTGTTCAGCTACCAAAAATTCAAGGGAAGTGTTTTGCTTACCTTAAAATATTTTCCCTTAAAAGATATAAAAAATTAAAATATTTTTAATTTTCTTAAGAGAAACATAAGAACTAAAAATTAAGAAGGCTTTGTTTTGGAGTCAAAACAATATATCAGGAAAAAGTCAAACTTATTCCCAAATCTTCAGCAACTTTTGAAGTTTTCAGACACACCCGAGGTACTACTGAGATCTCTTGTGTTTCACGGGATCTCAAAACCTGAGTGTTTTGAAAGAATAATGTTTATAAGGAAAGAAAGCAAGAATTAAGTTACAAAAACATTCTTTCCTCTAGTACTGTGATTATTTTAATGGAGAAATGTAGAATGGCGACTAAGAGGAGGATTTCAAGGTCATTATAAATGCCCTATAGGTCTTTTGCAAGGGAATCTGCTGCTATCATGGTTGGGCAGACACACAAGTTCCCCTTTCCCTGCTCACCAAATGCCCACCATTGCCCCTGTCCTCCTCCTCCTGCCCCAAATCATCCCCTGGCTACAGGGCCAGGCCAGAAATATCAGACAAGCAGAGACACACATTGCCCAAAAGAAACAATGTTCAACAGCTTGGATATGGTTAAAATGCATCTTTTTTTAGAAATGTTTTTGTTGGCGAACAAGTTGCACAATACTTTCCTGGCACGTTTTATTGATGCATCTATTATTTTATTATTATTATTACAATTACTGCCTATTATCTGTTATTAATATAGCTATTATATATCTATTACATATCTACCACATGCCCTTACATCTTTCTATTCTAGAGCTGTCTCTCTGTCCACGGGGGAAGAAGCTGCCACAAGACCATCTGATCCCAAGTGATTGGATTAGTGGTAACTAACACAGACGGTACCAGTTGGTGGACTCCTTACACCGCCTGTGCTGCCTGCTCTCCAACCCCAAATACATTTTTAGAAGCCTTAAGGAGACAACAATTACGTGAGGTAATGGTTATTCTTAGCCTATTATCTCTCACGCAAATGCTGTTCCATAAATAAAACCTGGAGGATCTGTCAACACATGGAACTTACTCTACGTACGCTGGTGGCTTGAAAACGAAATGGGATCTTCGGATTTGTTTTCAGCTGAGTAAACACGGTGATTTTTAGGGCAGACCTTCTGAGATATCCTGGGTCAGTAAATACATGCAGATGGTAAAACAAATTGACATAATATTAATTGGGGCACTCACTATCCCCTAAGAGTTATTGTTTTGAACTAAAACTGAACTAGTTTTCCAAGGGAAAGGAATTTGTTGCACTGTAACTTGATATTATTACTACAAACTAAATAATTTTTTTTCATCATAAAGGCTTCTGGTTTTCTTAAATCTAATAGTAATTGGTTCCACATTTTCCAAGCTATGTAACAAACAGCTTTTTTATGCATAACTTGTATTCATCTTGGAACATGATATATTTTCAAAGGCATTATGAAATGAAGTGCATAAGCAGTCAGATTTGAATAGAACATATTATACTGTTCAATCAGCTTACTACCAGCCATAGCC
Source organism: Hylia prasina (assembly GCA_013397195.1). Taxonomy (NCBI): domain Eukaryota; kingdom Metazoa; phylum Chordata; class Aves; order Passeriformes; family Sylviidae; genus Hylia; species Hylia prasina. The sequence goes on from VYXD01011013.1 coordinate 618,787, forward strand.
TTAAAAATAAAATTATACCAGTACTGCTGGCATTTGTGCTCCAGAGGGAGACGGTTAATTCTTCAATAAAAAGTAGAAGGATTTGCATCTGCCCTGGCTGACAACATAAAAGATCAACGTTTTTCTTATACTTAGGGCAAAACGCTCTCTCTAAAAACCAAGTTAATGCAATATTAAAGCTGCAGAGTTAAGCATATAAAAATGAGGATAGGCACCATTAACGGTGAACATTCAACCTTAATTCTGTCCTTCGGTGTGTTTGCATTAAAGCCTGGTTTGCCAATGTCTGATTAGTTCATGAGCAATGTAATTAACAATATCAAGCAGCAGAAACTGTGGGACAATCATACCAAATCTGATGCTTGAAAAGAGAATTTAAATTGTTCTGTTGTGTACATGGTATATCCCAAGCTTTCACCTTATTATGTATGGTTTGGGCAGGATTTGCCTGTAAGAAGAAATGCAATCATTTTTATTCTTCACTTACAAAGTTACTCCCAGACTCTTCTGATATGACAAACAGAATATAATCAGAGAACAGAAGCATAAAAGGAGAAAGATGCACTATATTCTACATATATAACACAAGCTCTCAATCTTCAAGAAGCAAATGAGTCAGTTCAAATACTAGCATTTCATATAAAACAATTTATTCTTAGGAGACTTAGCTCCCAAAAGCTAGAAAGATATTTTATTTCCAACAATTTTGAATAAATACAATAAGATAATTCTTAATGAGCTACTTGGAAAAGCCATCCTGTAATCTTTTCACAGTGAAAAGATTTTCGTGTATGAAAGTACACAAATTTGAAGGGTAGAAACATTACTAAACCCAAAACACTGTTTAATGCTACCAATTAAAACCAACAAACAAAAAAAGTAATAAATATTCTCATCCTAAAAGGTAAATATCTCCCTTTTTAAGGTTCTTCCCAATTCTTTCAGAATCAATCTGGCATGACAGCCAAGGTACATCCTCCCACACCTTTTTTGCTCACGTCAGAGCCTCCCCCACCACAGGCCTTGCCTCAGTACAGTTTCTACACCAAAGTAATCAAATCAATTGGAAAAAATGTTTTGGCTAAAATCGATGTCACCTCATCTCACAAACAGAATATTATTGGTGCAAAGTTTGTTTATACCACTGCTGCTTGCTTTCGTTAAAGCTATACTGTAATAAATATCTTTATAGCTAACACACTTGTGTCCACACCAGGCTGTTACATTGATTTAAACACTGTCTGTTTTCCCAGCAAATTAGCTAAATTATTAAAACAATGACATAAAAAGCAGAGCATAGAGAGCTAGATGATAGAAAACAAAAAACACTTTCACCTCTCGTTTTCATCATCTTTTGTTTGAATTTAAATCTTGCAGATCATGTCTAAGCCTATAATCACAAAAAGCAACCACATTACAAAAGAAGGGGATTTGGAGGGCTCCGCACCATTTCTGTCTTTCCTGTAAGAGCTGCAAACACTAGAAATATGAAGTAAAATTATCATTAGTTCCACAGTGTAGGAAAATGTCCTTTTTCAAGAAAATGTTCCACTTTTAGTTCCTTCTCCGTGTGTAAAAAAAACCTTAGTGAAACTTTTTCTCATTATCTGTGATTTATTTCCTTATTCCTGGACCTGGAGTGTAATAATGGCCCAAATGTAATAGCCTTGACCTTTGCAGCTCTTCTCAGGGAGGTCACGGAGAATTTTGTTTAAGCAAGGATTTCAACCAGAAATAGCATGATGCACTTAGATTATAGAGGGCTTTATCTACTGGAAAGTACATTTCAGCTGTCCCCTGTGCCCAGCCACACAATCAGCACTGCGTTACGAGCAGGGAAACTGAGGCACGCTGAGTGAATTACCACTGACTGAAACTGCCAAAGGTGGAATTAGAGGTCAAGTTTTCTGGATCCAATACTCACTTTAACCACAGTCACATCCCTCCTCCCAGCACTGTCCATGTCCTTCCATAACAAGACACAGTTATTATTTTAAAATTGAAGCGTGGGAAGGTTTGTGCAGATGAACACTGGTATTACTGCTCTTCTGTGGTGCTTATTTGAAAATCCCAAGGAATTTTCATCTCATTAGGCAATGCCCAGTAATAAATTTCTTGTCTCCACTCTCCTGCCTGCTTCATCCCATTGTCTCCTTTCCTAATGCACTGCAGATCAGGACTGCCATTTTTGGTGCAGCTCTAAATTCAGTTCTCTCTTTCTAATTACAGAAGTTTCAGGCTGGCAAAAGAAAAATAAATACCCCACATAAAAGGAGTAAACAAACTGGCACAAAGGGAGTATTAAGAGCACCCTTATCAGCAAGAAATCCCTTATGTCTTTCCTCCCACCATCCTGTCAAAATCATTAAAAAAAGGAAACAAAATGGCAAAAACTAATATTCAGATTAATAAAGACCCATATTATTCCCAGCTGTTGACTATAAGTGGCAATCCGTGTGCAGTCTTTGTACCCAGTGCGGTTTTCACAATACCCATATTTGTTTCTGCTTCTCAGTCAAGCTCCAAATAGTAACTGGTATGTAGTAGGATCTGTGCAAATAATTTATTGTCTGTCTCACATTTAAGGAACTGCAAAAAGAATGTGAAAAAACAAGGAAGAAGGGTTTTGTCCATTAATCAGGACCTTAGAGAGAAAAAGAATAGGGTTTTACTTGTTAATAGTGAACAGAGGTTCATGCTCTTAGATTTCATGGCTTTCCATAAGGCACAGGCATTCATATGGTTCTCACATTTTCTGCAAAGTGAAGCCCAAGTTAAGTTCAGGCATTTACCAAAAACTGTGAGAAATATCGTTTTCTCTGAAAACACTCATATTTTTCTCCCTGTGCCATCTCTTTTAAAACCCGTTCTACATTTACATAGCCAAACGCGTATTAAATATTAATATAACACTTTTATTTTGGTTCCTGCTTATTTTCTAGGGGAGCATAACAATAAGTATTGCTCATTTGACAGCGCTGGCTACGTTATCTCCAACTACTTTTAAACTCCGTCTCTCAGCTTCGTAGGGATCCGGCTGCTCGGGAAACCAAAAGGAGCGAGCGCTGCTCTCCTCCCGTGCGCTCCCCGGGCAGCCCCGGCGGACGCGCGGCCCCGGGAGCCTTCCCGGAGCGGGACGGTGCCGGGAAGGGACGCGGTGCCACCCTCCCGGCCGCTGTCCCCGCGTCCCCACGCNGGGCTCGGGCCGGCCGTGCACAGCCCCGGGAGCTGCTGGAGGCGCGGAGCAGCTCAGGGGGACACGGGGACGCTGCTCTGGAAACAAGCGGAGTGTTTTGCGTTATAGGAACTTCAGCTGAGTAGCTGCTGTGCGAGAAAAAGGTAAGGCTTCTTGGGGAGCAGCTTACAGGAATGGAAAAAAATATTATTTCCTGCAAATCGGGAACACGTGTCTACTAGTCCTTAAAATGGTCTTGTGTTTTAACTCTGTGAAGTCACAACATTATCATCTACGGGAGAGAAAGAGGACGACGACAATGATCAGTATTTATCACACATTTTCTACACAAAAGAGACAGATAATAAAACTTATTGCAGAATACAGATGCATTGCTAAAGTGGTGTGGTTTCACAATATTCTTCCTTTGCAAACCATTGTTCCATTGCATAATTTTACAAATTATCTGAAAATGTCCCTATTGAAAGCCAATATGATTTATACTAATTTCTCAGAGACAGCTGGAATACAAAAAAAAGCTGATGCATTTACTGCTTTACTGTTTGAAAAACAACACTATATTTAGGGACACAAGCAGAAATCAAGACAGCAGCTCTTGGGAAAAGAGATACAAAAATTTTCAATCAGGGATCACATTCTCTTCTTCACTAACTACATCATTAAAACTGCAATATGAGACAAAGCATGGCTTGTTGTTTGTTTGCTTATTTGGTTGGTTTTAAGTATGTTCAGCTGCAGTCACCGATACTCAAAATCTTATGATACACCATTACTTTTTGTGTTCAAACACCAGAGCATGTTACCAACTACTGTGATCCATTCCACGTTCATTTTTTTAAATTATATACTCTGATTCAATCAAAAACTTAAAGGCAAAACTGTGGGAGAAATTTATGGCCTGTATTATCAAGCAACTCCTGCCTAATTGTAGACTCACTGAATACTCCAGGAGCAAGCAGACATTTGTATCTCTAATGTAATTTATGCACGTGTATCATGGTATAGTGCTAGCAGCCATGTTCCAAAATAAATTGCTTTAGTAGGTTCTATAAATAAGCCAACATTTATAAAACGGCAATAAATGCAGTTCAATTTACTTCTCCCTTACATATATTTTTGCACCTACACTGGATTAATGCATGAGACACTTGTTACAGGGTCTTTAAGGCATTTAACTCACAGTCCCAACCTGCAAGCCCTCTCAGGACATGCTTGTACTCCCTAGCAGGCTGGCAGATGCCAATCAGGCACGTGTCCATACTGCAGCTGCTGCAAACTCAAGGAACTTCTGCCATGTCCTAAAAGACACAAGCACATTAGTCCTAAATGCACCAGATTTCCCGCCAGCATGGCTGGTGCCAGGACAACACCTAGCCTGACCTAACCTCCTCTCTTTACTCTGGGTGTACAGACTCCTGGGGATCTGGCAGCTCCTGGGCTAGCCTTGCTCCCCTTGGATCAGCCCAACAAGCCAGTCTTGGTCCCCACAGCTCAGCCCTGTGCTCTGCACGGACAAGGGGATGACCTACACCAACATCCAGTCCTCACTTTTCTGTCTCTAGCAGCTAAAGACCATTTTAATATCCAGGCTGTCTAATTGCCAAGGCTAACTGTGACTCACAAGCAATCTGCTGGGTTGTGGTTTTATATTTGGGAATTGTGCCATTTCAGTGAGTTTGTGCCGTTCCCACAGCTCCCGTGTCCATCTCTGGGTTTTCCAGCCAGCCCACAAACACAGTGGTGCCAGCACAGTGTGGGGCCCTTCTCTGTTGGCATCTCAGTACTCAGGAGGATTGTTCTTGAGCACCCCTGCCCCATTCTAATCTCTAAAATTCGGTAACCAGATACTGAAAAGCAAGCAGCACTCAGCACCATCTCTGCAAATACAGAACACCAAAAACCCCAAAAGCACCTTGGAAACTGAATAGTTGAGAAGGCTGAATAGATCTCAGACAAGAGGCACTCCTAAGGTGATGGGAGGGCACAGTGTTGCTCATACCTGCCCACTGGGGTGAGCAAGACACCAGAGCTGACAAGAATGTGGGTAGCACATGGGGTAAAACCTGAATGAACTGACTGCTTGAAATAAAACAGGGATATTTCTCTGAAAGGTTTGAATCTTTCATGAATATAAAATGGGAGAATTCTAGAAACAAGTGACAGATAAAAACATATCTTTGGGGCAAATTTTTTTGTTAAATCTTTAACCAAAGTAATATTCAAGACAAATGTTTCCCAAAACATTAAAGAGAACTAAAGCTTAGGGCCACCACTGCCTTTCCCTGGAAAGCATCCTGATACAGTTAACCAGCTCATGTCTAAACAATTGTTTGCCATAGACACACACACACACACCCCCAAAAAAAAAATAAAATAAAATAAATAAAAAGGTAAAACTTGATTTAATTATAACAGCCTGTTATGGTGGTATGAAACCTTCTATGAATACACAGAACAATGTATGAGTGGGGAGTAAGTATTGAAGTTAAAATGTTTCTGTTGTCTCCCAGTTCTGGAGAGATGGTGACTTTTAACATGCTCAGCTGGTTTGTGTTGGAAGGAGAGGATTACCCATCAGCTGAATGTTAATTCTGGATAATGAAGTATAGCAGGTACAAAAGTGGAAGTGATAACTGTGGCTGTGGAGGCTTCACCATGACAACCACACTGGCCAGAACTTTGGGGTGCTGCAAAGGCAGGTGAACATTCACTAAACGTGGTCATTACATATGCATATGGCATATAAATATTGAAAATGAGTCACCTCCTCCCACTGATTTAACTGAGTTTTACCCAGTGCTGGTCCATAAAACACCAATAGCCTGAAATTTCCCAGTGTATTTGACATGGAAGTTCTAGGCTCAGTTAAAACATAGATATCCTAAGACAATAAATACCTGGATAAGCATTTGGTACTCTATTGAAGAGGCATACTCACAACATGAGCTACATAAACTCATTCTCGAAATGGGAATATTTTAAGAGATATCAAGTACAGATGTTTCAAAGTAGAATTTAAGGTCTCCATGGGTGTCCCCAACTGGTGATCACTCTATTATAAGCTTAACTCTTCACAGATAGAGTTCAGATTCCAAATCACTTACCCAACTTTGCATCAAAGAAAAATAACTGTTTCGTTTCAGCAGTTTTTTGTACCCACTACCTAAAACATACCATGAACATCTGCAATTTCACTGCCCAATCCTTTCTTATACCCTTACAACATTTGTTCTGTTAATGTAGGTTAATTCTGCAAATAACACTTCTGTAAATTGTTCTTGCAAACTGCTACATCATTTATGTAAGGACTTCTGTGAACTTTGAAAAATTAATGCCTTTAATTTTGGTTGATGGCAACATCAGCAGAGCTCTGTAAATTGCACTTTAATGAGATTTTGCTACAGGGGATAATCTGCTACTGACAGAGTAACATCTTGAAAACATCTGTAGACCTATAATTTTTCTATGACGATTAGATCCCACCACAAGAGTCCAAATACAGTGCAGAAATAAAGGGAAAAATGTAAAGTCCTAAATGAATATCCAACCTGTTCTTTAAAAAGAAGAGAGACACAATGAAAAGTTTCATGCACTGAAAATAAATCAATTTTTCTGACTAATTAACATTTAGCTTTATTTAATTAAGAAAGACTATTACTGTCTTCACTGCTGTGCATCTGTATATAATGAAGCAAACAGCAGTAGGTATAAGATACCACAGAGGGATATGCCCAAGTAACCAGGCACTATAGGTGCAAAGGAACGTCTATTATTGTTAAGTAACTGACATCAGAGCCTCTCTTTAATGTTGTCATAAATAAAAGAAAGATTTTCACAGATGCTTTCACATATGGTTTCTTATTTGTCTCTGACGGAGACTGGGAGTTAGATTAGATGCCAAAATTAAATGATTTAAATAGACAGCTGCATAATGCAAACTACTAAACAACACCTTTTGAACACTTTCTATTTATAGTGGGTTCTAACTCACAGAATGATGACAAAACTCATTTTGCTTATATCACTGGAGGTTGTTGCTATAAAATTATTGCTTTTACTGCCCTGAAACATCAAGTTACACTGCTGTCAATTTGGAAGTGCAAAGAGCATGGGATTATCATGGCAAACAGGAGTGGGAAGCTCAGAATCCAAGACTAACTTTAATAGATTAACTTAATCATCGAAATATGCAGTTAGTGAATATCTGTAACAGGGCAATCCAGCATGAACTGAAAAGGCAGGCAGAGAGAGGCCTTCAATGCAAACTGCTGGAGAATACCAAATCTGTCATCATTCAAGTTCCAGTGAAGAGATGGACATCAGAGCAGGCACTTAATACCTAAACAATAACCTACCATTTACCAGCACTAAAGTATTGTATTTTGGGGATAAAACTTTCCATTAAAACACAGTATTTTGTGCAAGAGAAAACATAGCAGCTTTTCAGGAGACATATTATTTGTTATTTAGATACTCAAAGTGTGTTTCATTAGTCAAATAAGTATGTCAACACAATTCGATCCCCATTCTTCAGACAAGATACAGGGCTGAGTTTCCATTTAGACTTTGCTTCATTTCCCTTTCCCTTTGCTTTACTTCCAACAGTTAAATTTACTACAAGTAGCTGCAGTGAAAAACTTCCAAGTGGAATGTGTTTTATAAACTAAATTTTGTAGCAATTAATATAATTAAATAGGTATTTATATAAATGACAGCTGAATCACAAAATATACAATTGGCAAAGTTTTGAGCCTAAAGAAAATTTCTTTCCAGCAATCTCAGTTCTTCTACAGTCTCAGTTTAACTAAAGCACTGAAAGGAACTCAAGATGTGCATAGTTGAGATGTAAATGTGCTTACCACTATTAAACATTAGAAAAACACTAATTTAAGTTTAAGATATGGGGCACTGGGACATGACAATTGTCTTTAGAGTAACCACCCTTACTCACATTTCCCTTGGCTGGGAGAAGCCTCCTAGTCCCTCTCCACTGAAATGCTAGCCCAATGGCAGCACCAGCTTTCCAGCAAATCCTACTGTGCTGTACTATAAAGATTAAGCTGCAGAGGGAAGTAAAGCTTTGGCTGACACCCTTGGTAGCAGAGCCATCAAAACCTATATGCCTCTTTATCCAACAAAATCTGAGAAAGTTCCCAACAAGCAGTCATGTAAATGTAAGGGAAATGGAGGCAGTGTTATTTTACATGCCAAACGTGAGGAGCATGGTCAGGAGTTGGCACATGGAAAGCCAGGAGCAAGCTGAAATGTAGAGTCAGAGAGGACTGAGCTCGTGTGGGGCTCCAGCAGGACTTTCTGAACTGTGGTTCCTGTGTCACCAAGCCCTGTGGAGGAGAAGAGCTCTGCAGGACCCTGCCTTGAGGGGCCAAGCAGCCCTTCACTGACACTGCCGGTGTGCTCACTGGGCTTTCTCCAGCCTCACTGCAGCCCTTACACCAAAAGTCCTCCAAGAATCTGCTTGGGTTTATGCCATTCAAGGCTTGATCCACTCTAGGCAAAAAACAGCTCCATGTGTAAAACTACATTCAATGTCCTTTGCATTACCCTGTGCAAAGCAAGAGAAGCTTTTCAGCAGTGTGCAGCTCACTTTACTTTGCTTCATGTCTCATTAACCTTAAGCAGAATAATGAATGACAGTGATAGTCAACGGCTCTCATTTTTGTGCAAAAGCATTTTTATGAATGTATGCACTTTTTTACCATCAAAAGAACTCTTTATTAAGCCTCTGTCACTTCTGATATTGGCATTATATTCTGTGAGTGCTTTGTTATTGTGTGCTACAGTTCAGTAGGTTTCAAACCCATCAAGTTCAAAGTCAGTAGAAAAGGAACTATACAGCAAATACAGCAAAAGCCAGGTATTGACCCATGAGTGTTTACCTGACTTCTGAAGTGATTTTCAGATTAAAAATCCAAAGAATCCACTGCTGGGGAGAATAGCTATCATGAATATCAAAACCAAGTTTTTGTCGGGATGAGTTCTTAATAAAACATAGTAAGTAAATATATTTTTGAATAGCTGGAAATAAACCACCTGGGGTAGGCTGAGATGAAATAGCAATTAATAATGGTTCTAATTATATTTTTCAGCATACCAAGTAACTAAAGAATTTAATACATCCTAAAATGCAATAAGAATGCAGCATTACAGTAAGAAAATGTAAACATGTTCATATTAGCAAAAAAAGAAATATAAGGTATCTACTGAAAGGAAGCAGAGGGGATTCTATTTGAAATGCTACAGCACCCAAACACCTAAATCTTAAAAACATTGCATTTTAAGGAATATTTCTAGAGAAGCAACAATTGAAAATAAATTGCTTTGGAACTGGGAAAGATATTCCCAATGATAGTCAATAAGATATATCTATATATATTATATATAAAGGTCAAAGAAATGCTAGCTAACTCTCCTAAGCCAGAGAGTGTGAACTTCAACCACTGAACAAGCTTATTTTCAAGGACAAAGATCAGTATAAAATTGATTGCCATATTATCCACAACTGAGAGAATTTGGTTGTCTTTGCTAACAATAAACCAGGAAGAAAAAGCTTGTACTTCACTTAAGGTAAAAAAAAACCTAGAAATAATAACTTCTATCTGATCTTGAAGAAACTGCTTAGATTAGGCAAGGTAAAATAATTCTCACACTGAAATTTAGTTGAAAATTCTCAAACCAAAGAAAAAGGTCCCTTTGTATTTCTGACAACTAGACCATATGCAAATGAAAATCAAATACTTTTTCCTGCCCTATGAATGCCTGGCTGGGTAAAATCTAGGTTGCTCAGCCTTACCAGGAAAACAGATGTTGCCTCATCTGGTTTGATGTTCATATGGATGTTGAAGTCTCTAAGGCTAATAGTACAGTTCCAACAGTAGCTCTGACAGAGTTTCAATGAATACATTTGTGATATATTTCATACACTCTGATAGTCTACGCACTCTTGTAACTACAAACTTTGATCCTTCCCTGGAAGTACAGGAAACACCTGGATAGTCTAATAAACTCCACTGCACAGTTGGCCACTTTTTGCATTGCAACCAAATTATAACCAGGTCCCAGAAATATGAGCTGTGGATCTCCACTTCCTCTGTATCACAGCCCTCAGTGCAATACTTTCCATGCAAAAGTGAGTCCTTGGGGAGGATAGTGGTGGGAGAAGAGGCTCAAAACAGATGAAAGGGAGCCAGTAAACCTGAATGCATTTCTCTATAATGTGTTTCTCTTCAAGAGAGAGGATGTTGTCCTTTCTCCTGTATGCCTCCTTTGATAAGTGCAGATGTATCACCTGAGCTCTCTGCTCCTTTACTCTTCTCTTATTCCCAGGCATAAATATCACACTTGCCACATTTTTTTCAGCTTGCCAATCTCAGTCCAGAAATTGTGAGCATTATATTTTAACCAGTGGTGACTGTGACCAATAGAGAACAGCTGGCCTGCCTTGCCTCTGCCACATAATTCTTTTTTCAGCAACTTTGGTTATTGATGAAAACCAGCACTTTAATACTTACAGTCTAGCTCAGAGAGAAGAACAACTTAAGGTTTAGGAAGATCGTTTTCTGACAGCAGCCCTTGATCCCCAGTGATGTTAAGACACAATTTTATCAAGCTGTTTATCATGAAAGATTTGTGTTGGGTTAATAATGTTATTCCAATAGGATGACTGGTATGTCAGCTTCCCGAAACATCAACTTGCCATGTTTATGATTATTGGTTATTAGCTAGCATCCTTGCATTCCTTCCTCTTTATCTCTGCTTTTCCTCTGTTTACCAAGTTAAACACATCAAGCAGCGTTGCAAACTTCTCCCTTCATTCCTACTGATATTCCTCACTCCTGAACAGAATAGACAAGCCAAGTGAGTCTCACCTCTATCCTTTCCCTTGGTTTTGCATTTAAAAGAACTCATTGCCTAGTTGAGACTCTATGAGTTAGAATAAGACCCTGTACTGGTATTTCCTATCAGTGGTTTTCTACCCTGCCAGAGAAGACTAGACAGGGAGGGTTGGGAGAGCACACACCACTAGTGCTGTGGAAAAACATAAGCAAACAAGTTTTATCCTTTACATTCCTGCCATCCCACTTTCCTTCCTTGTAGAAAGTTTCCACTCTGTCAGACACTTACACTAACCTTATTTCAAGAGCATGCTTTGGGGTTTTCTCCTGTCATTCTGACTTTCCTGAATTCCTTCTCATCCTCATGTGCCCTGTCGTGTCAGCTGTTTGCAAATTGCCACACACGAGTGACATGCTGCAGATGTAACAGCAGATAATGATCCGTAATAAGGTAAGCTAAGCTTAACCACACCTAAGCGTCTAGCACCACCTCTGTCAGAGGTTTTGCAATACCTTGTTTGAAAGTGATGTTAGTGCTAATGGATGCTCGTTGTATGATCATTCCTCCTCTATTTGAGAATGAGCCCTGCATTTGCTTTTATCCTGACCTTCAACATCACCCAAGCACCCTTTTGACTTTTCTGCTGAATGGTGGCTGTGTGGGAGGTTGTTGGGCAGGTCTAAGTCTAAGAAATGCACTGAGGCAGATTTCCATTCTTCCCTCCCCAAGAAGAGATTTGCTTTGCTCAATCAGCACATCTCCTGTGTATCTTACAGCATGTGTAAACTGGATTGGCAGATGGGTATAGCTGAAACTTTGACAAGAATTTCACTGCATATTCTTTACCTCCAGGTATTTTGATTAGCTTTCTCTTGCTTGCACAGGCTTAAATCCTTTTTATTGGTGTGTTCATTTAAAGCATTTTTATTAAGTGTTCTCTCTCCCTTATCTGAGTTATCTTTCTCCTCCTCACTCATTATTTGTATACTCACTAGGGCAGACCAAATAAATTATTAAAACAAGTTCTTGTTTCCAAGAAACAACTTTAGTATCTACAAAAAGATGCAATTACTGTAGAGTAGCTCTTCACTTCCATAAACATCACTAAAAATAATTTGAAAAAAAACCCTAAATAACAAAATACTTTTTCAAGAAGTTTTCCAGCAAATTAAAAAGATTTTATGTACCTAAAAATTCTAATCAAATTAGCAATTAAAATTCCATTTTTTAAAGGTCAATAAAAAAATTCAGGTTTGCTCTGGGGTAAGTAGACACAAGTTTGCTTGACAAGAGGTTATGGATTTTTTTTTTAATTTTAAATGCAAATCAACATGAATGTTCTTTATGCTCATATCATTGTTTGAACATCAGTAAAATTTTAGACTGAAGTCAGATCTGGTCCACAAAAGTTTATTTTTAGTATTCTTAGCTTGGAACAATTTTGCACAGTTCTATATGAACTGTAATTTCCTTGAAATTTTTATAGAAATAAAAATACCAGGGTTCAACATTTGTGTAACAGAAATAGATGATAGCATTACTTCATAGCAAGTGGAAAAACATTAATTAAAGCTCATAATTAGAAATCATTTAATAAAGAAATGTTCCTGCATTCCTTTTAACTGAGACCTAAGAAAAGATATTCAAATGAACAATGAAGTCCTCACAGTTAAATCTGACAAAGCTTCTGCTTTAACAATTATGCCATTTCATTTAAGGCAGTTTATCAGAACTGGCTGCAAGTGGTAATTGAACTTGCCATTTCATTGTAAGAGTTTGCATCCTCTAGTTTATTTACAGCATGCTTTCAATACTCACACAAAAAGGAGAGCTAAGCTTACTTTACTATTAATGAAAAAATGTTTCTAAACGCACATGACATCCTCCCTTACCTGATAACAAGCCACAAATTAAAGGCTTTGGTTTGTGTGTTTCTACTCAGTGCTGATTGAATTATGTTTGAAATACATTTTTTAAAATATATTTAGAAACATGGTATTTTTTCTGATCAAAGTAAGGTGTCTCTTCTCTATTCTTACTACTGCCAAGCATTTGATTTACACACAGTTTAATTATTCAGATGTTTATTATGTTCTACATAATGAAATTTGGACCCTCATATTTTCTTCCTACATGCTCAGTGCAGGCTGCAATTATAGCCACAGATATCTGTTTATTTGATGAATTTTGCTTCTTCTGCATAGTTTGATAAATATGGAAATAAGTCAAAACCTACTTTATATACAGTAATTAAAGTGAAAAATCTAGTCATGATGCAAATCCTTAATTGGACTCCAGGAGAGATATGCAGAATTTCTCTTTAATAATATGGGATGACTGGGGACAGAAAAACAAAGCACACTAAAATATGGTTTAGAAGCACAATTAATCACAAAATAGAAAACAACCAATTTAGCATAGCTCATTCAGTGACTCTCAAGGCTCAGGTAATGTTCTTTTAATCATCTGGCTCTAATATTAAGGTTGTGTCATGTGCAGCTGAAATAAAACACAGTATATGTGCTGATCTTCAGTGTGAAACATGTCCTCTGGACTAATTTGTAAACACAGCCTTTTCACACTAAAATCCTTAGTCTACTTAATGACGTGTAAGTGAATGATCAAAGCAATGTAAAATGGTTTTTAACTATTATTGTTTAATGTATTAATTCATTAGCAGAAAGAAACCCTCTTGCAGTTGGTTGCAGGGAATATGTTTTTGTTGGCTATATATAATTCATTTTGTTTTTTCATTTTATTAAGACAAAGTCATTATTTTGCCTGATGATGTTCCAAAGAATATACTTGTTAAGCGGTATTAAATTGACAAATTATAGCACAGAGCAAGTGGGGCTGAGATACAAGTCTCCAGGAAAGAGATGTCTGTACCAGCTAAAGAAATAAATGTTTTCTTTCCAAGCTCTGAACAGATATTGCTCTAATAAGCTAAAATTAACCATCACTGTCACTTAATTTGATTGTAAAAATATTATTCTCCATATAGCTTCCTGTAATATCCCATTAGGGGCATATGATCACGTTCTAATCAGAAGGTGTTGGATTTATTGTGCTAGCTTGTTTAAACTACAAATATAATTAATCTCCTTTTGTACTTCTCCCAAATAAGTAACACCAGAATGACATTTTTGTCTCCAAATGGATTACAGACATTGAGCAGGAGCCAGAGGTCATCCCCCTGCACTGCCATAATTATCGAAGCAAATATCTGCCTCAAGCCCCTGGGTGTTTTGTGGGGAGCTGGGGCTGCCTGACCCAGCCCGGCCACCCCGAGCTCTGTGCCTGTGACAAGCCAGGAGGACACTCTTCTGTTACCCAGATGTGCCCACTGGGAGAGACCACGACTGCGAGCTTCCATGCTGAGAGCAGCTGAAACTAGAGAGGCTTGATGTCCAGTATTCAAAATCACTGTTAAAACTCTTTCCAAGCCAGGGTCCCAACTGTCTTTGACAGATAAAAGGGGTCCTGTGCAATCTAGTTTCAATGTAGTCTTCTTTTGACCACCCCGAGATGACCTGGCACCTCTTCGTGCACCTGCCGTAAAACTTAAAGGCTTCAGAAATTCTTTTCTTTGAAGTGTCCTAATAATAACAGTCTAACCTTTGATGTTTCTTCCTGTACCACATGCTTGAACTTCTTATAATCTAAAGTGTATAACCTTCAATTGCTACACACAAACGGGCTGCACATCTTGAGAACACAACACTATAAACCTAATGCAAGCTGTAGTAATGATGGGTTTATTTCATTTGTATTTAGCGCTTTACTTATATAGCATCATAAACCCAAAGACTTAACACACCAATCAGGCATTAACCATCCAGGCTGATTAGTATAGAGCACAATTCACCCTCTGCAGCCTGGAGACAGAAGAAATAAACAAACTCATGTAAAATAAACTTTGTGTGCAAATATGATATTTTAGAAGAACCTTTTCAAGCTAAAAATCAGAGAGAAAGTCTGCTTCCAATGGCCTGAGATCCCATTCAGAGAATATTTTTTCAGTACATAAAATTTAACAGACCCTGAAAAAGCTGGGGAAAGTTATTTTTAAAAAAACATTCCTACCCTGATCATTACCTCAGGTTTCTGTAAGTTTTTACAGAGCTCTCTGAGAATGTCTGTCCAGCTCTGTTTTATGTTACTTCACAGATTTTTAATATTCAATAGTCCTTATCCCGTGCAAATGTTTAGATCTAAAAAGAATTGTTTCTAGTCTCTATTTTTAACTTGTACATCAGGGATGAATTTCATCCAAGATGTATCATTTATGTAGCTCTGGGGAGAGAGAAAACACATCCTCCATGTAGCCCCAGCCCTGCACGAGCTCATGAGCATGCTGAACTTCCCTTGCTTTAAGCCATTCTACTGAAAATTTTGAGCATCCGCAGGGTGCTCTTCCAGCATTGTTTAAATTTCTGCCTTTCCTGTTAATCACTCTTTTGGGTGGCTATTTTCAGATGAGTGTTTTTCATCTTATGGTTTTTCAAAACATCAGGACATTAGATCTAATCTTTTCCTTTGACTGGAATTTTTTTTAAGATTGTTTTTGACAAAAGTGAACCTTGTGGGGGAAGTTATTTAACTAAAAATTACTATTCAGATTTTAGGGTAGCGTCCTTTGTCTGGTTACTCAGAAGAACAGTAATGGGTTTTGTCTTCATAACTAACATTGACAAAGAAATAATCACCACTGAAGTGCAAAGTCCTTTTGAGCAAACCATGGAAAACACTTCAGTTCACACTGCTCATGTGTGCCAGGAAGGAGAACGTGTGGCTCTGGTCCTCTCCAGAGTTCCAGTTTCCTCATCAGATGTTTGCAGGGGATCCGAACTGAGCTCAGCTCAGCTGACCAAGATTAAACCCCTTTGGCTCTAACTGCAAGATTAGAAGCCAAATTTGTAAATTATCAAAAGGAGAGCAGTTCCAGTTACACTGATGCAGCAGCTCAAATAGCTACAACAGAATGGAAAAAGAGTTGGAGAGGGTGGCAAGTATGAACAATACTCAGCTACAGCCTCCAGTCATAGGCAGGTTAAATACCCTAAGCCTCTTGGAACTGGAAAAAAACCACTGAAATGACTAACAGAGACATAGTAAAGCTCCATAATATCAAGAAAGATGTGGACAGGATGTATGAGGAAGGAGCAATTACCCTCCAAGAGAGTTGAGTGGCCATCAGATGAAACTTGTGAAAGTCAAGTTCAGAAGGAAAATAGGGCATTCTTGATATATAGTGCATAGTTAGGGTAAGGAAGTCTCTTCACTGGAAGACACCTGGACTGCCAAAAAAATCTATATGGATTTGAAAAGCATCTGGAGATATTAACGGAAAAGGAACTCA
This sequence comes from Hylia prasina, assembly GCA_013397195.1. Taxonomy (NCBI): domain Eukaryota; kingdom Metazoa; phylum Chordata; class Aves; order Passeriformes; family Sylviidae; genus Hylia; species Hylia prasina. Next base: position 635,199 of record VYXD01011013.1, read on the forward strand.
ACAGGACTAGTAAAGAGAAACATAGCATCTGGACAGGAGAAAAACCCACAAGAAGCATGAAGTGTAATTCTAAGTAAGCACAGTTGTTCTTGCATTTCTCCCCAGGCATCTGCTCATGGCAGCAGCAAAGTGCAGGATACTGGTCTAGATTGACCTTTAGCCTGGCCCAGTGCAGACCCTTCTGCAGTTTGAAGAAAACTGTAGAGAGATATCTGACTCATTTCAACATCTTCAACAACAAGGTAAGACATGTAGACCACTCTGAGAATGAGACAAATTCAAGAAATGGCATACTGATGTACACAGAGACATTTGGCCCTGGATTTCTGAAAGGCATTATTAATATATAGTGATAGAACCAGACATGCAACCTAAAGATCAAGTTCAAAGTCTTCTACCTGAAGGCAAAAAAAAAAGTGGTAAACACTGGTTATTCATATTGTTTTGTAACATTTGTCTGACTTTTATGCCTCCAAGGAGACTCTTAAATTAGCAATTCTAAAGCAGAGTGAAAGGATCAGCATTTGGCTACACAGTACTTACTTCTGCCCCAGCCTCCAAAGCAAGTTTCAGGTTTGCTGTGTTTTGTTTTCACTGGTGATATTTTTCTACTGTCAGAGGTTCACGGATCTCAGTCTGCTGTTGCAGCCATCATTTCACATAATAAAGGCATTAGCACCTCCTTGGTTTCTAAAAAGATATCTCTCCAGCCTAAAATTACTTTTGCCACTGTATCACTTTACAAGCTCTTTTCTAATTTGCCACCCCCTATAATTCTAGGTATTTTTCAGTCTGACTGCTTTGTAAGTATCTCCTTCCATTATGTAAAGTGGTCTCTTTTCAGATTCTAGATTGTAGAGCTACTCAAAATGAACAAAATTTTTTCACTCTCATTTTTCATTATCACGTTGCACTTAAACCATTTCTTATGGGAACTTAATAATGTTCTGTAGTTGATTAGACTTAAAAAGGTCTACATTCTTCTTTCAAATATGTACAAAGAGCTCCTATTGACTGACTTCAATTAACTGAATTTATTTCAATTCAACAGTCTAAATTAATTCTTCATCTAACAACTAAAGTCTAGTGAGCCAAATATTGTATGACAGCTGAATTTCTTATCCAGACCCAAAGCACTATTTCAATGTTGTCTGTTACATGGATGAACAAAAGAAGAATGTTCAACACTGGAAACAGAGTGAAACACATACCATGACCTATACAGAAGTTTAGATTTGATTTGGTTGGTCCTGATATTGTAACTATAAAACTTCTACTACTGGACCCAGAGATTATCCCTATGAAGTCCTGGAGTGAAGTCATATCAACAACAGGTCTCCCTTAGGCTTCAGCAGAGGTCAGGGTTTCCCTACACATCTGCAGAATAAGAGCATCGTGTTTATTTAAAGGAAGTCAAAAATCAAAATAGAGGAATTAGGAAGCTTTCACAGAACAAACAAGCAGAGCAGGAAAAGAAAAAAAAAATCAAAGAAAACAGGAAGCAAGACAAAATTGTGAGCATTTACATCTTCTACATATGGAGTTTGGAAATCCAGGTGGTTTCTGTTTTGCTCCTATTTGCTTCAGATATTGAAATATCCAGATGTCAGTACAAAAATATACTTGAGAACTAGAAGGCTTTTAAAGAAATTGGAAGTCATGGTCGGTCCATTGTACTCTTTAACCAGCATTCTGTCTAAGCATAATCAGCTAATACAGTAGTAGAAATAATCTTCTGGTTTTACACTTCTGTTGTTACAATTTCCAGTTTTCAAACTAACTTATAATGGAAGTCAGCTTGTTGAGTCAATGACTTCAGAGGGGTTTGGTTTAGTTCCAAGTTAGGATGCTTTTTTTTTAATAAAACAGCAAGTATATCTAAATAAAGAAATATGTACTTTATCTCTCGGTTGATTGCTTAATTAACCATCTTTGGGACAAGAAAAGCCGTTGTAGATAAAACCGAGGTTTATCTGTTGGAGTATTGTGTTCCAACAGTGGCTGAATGTGGATGCCTGTACAAGGAGGCCAAACACTCAGGGAGACAAATGGCAATAATCTCAATTCCAGCCATTTGTTGCACAGAGACTTCCTGAACCATTTCCTGGACTCTGAAAACAGTATTTCCAGCTCTCAATAGTGTTTTCTTCTATTAAGTTGTCCAATCAGGGCTTCAACTCTTATGACATCCTAGTATCCTGTGGCAGTATTTTAAGAACTTAACTACATACCATGTAGAAAAGAATTTACTTTGGGTGATTTTGTTAAGTGACGTCACTTGAGCTCTTCTATTCTTGGATGCCAAGACAGTAAATAAATATTAAAGTATTTTGGTATGTGATGCTTGGTGATTTCATATGCATTTGTCTTGTATGAAAGTGCCATTGTATGAAAATTCAGACATAGAGAGAGCATGCAGTTGAGAACACTGTGCTGGTTAAATAACCATGAACAAAGTATCAGCCAACCAAAAAGTTGAAAGGATCTGACGTAGCTGCTTAAAAAACCTAATTATCCCAAAATTATTAAGCATTACTCTCAACAGAACCCTGCAATATCATTTCCAGCACAGGTGCCTGATAGCACAGAGACTCCTCATCTGCTCGTAGCAGCCAATCCTGCTCAGAAAATGAATAACCTGTCTGAATGCCTCAATGGCTTGAAGTTGCTCCACCAGGTCATGCTGAACCAGTCTAATGCCACAATGGCAAAATATTAAGCACAAATGTAAATAGGCAAAGAATTCTTATGGCTTTAAAAGCAAAAATAAATTCACATCTTTCCTCTGCCAAGAAGAAATGAAAAAACAGTCTCAGCTACTACAGCACTAATTTTTAGGGAGGGGGAGAGGGGGAGGAATCTATTACCTAACAAGTGCCTCCTGCCAAGAAACAAAACCAGCAACATTCAGATCTGCAGGCTTTTTTCACTGTGAAGGTTTTTTCTGCGATACTGATGAGTTCTATGCTTTTATATCTATGTTACAGACTACTCCTGATTCAGAGGAGATGCAAGTTGAAGTCACTACAAGATTCAGTAGCAACCTCTGCTATCTCCAAGCACAATGTTTGGGGAATACAGGGGGACACACTGCACTGACAGGTTTGCCTGAGATTATCTCCCACGCTGTCTCATTAGCCCCACCCTTTTTCAGGTATGTAGGTGCCAAGCCAAAGGAATTAAAAAGATATTTTCATTATTATTGTAATTTAAGACATTGTAGAAGAACTTTAGTATGTTACTTTTGCATGCCAGAATTATCTAAAATACAGATTTCAGAATGCAATGGTTTTGATTAAAGGTTTGTTGAGCTGCTCAGCAAAGACGAGAAACTCAGACCATGAATATCTCATTAAAACTCCAGACAAAACAGTTTGTATCAACCTCTCAGTGTCTTAGACTCAAAGAAAAAAAAAAAAAACAGAGTTGAAATAGAGAAAAATTTCCAGTTCAAAAAGATTCCTCAGTGTCCTGCATACCTGGAGTTCTTCAGAACTCTATTATCCAGAATTTTTGGGAAAACAGTTCCTTTTAGAAATAAAAATACTTTTTCTATTGATGAGGAGCACCACCAATACTTCTTTAAGGAAAAGGAAGTGATGCTATTAGGCAGAAACAGGCTTTCCCACAAGACTAGTCTTGATTACTTTCCTGAATAACAGTAACTCCCTTCTGAGACTTTTAGTTCTCCCCTGTTCGTTTTGAATGCTTTTCCAGCTCTGTGCCATGAAAGCCACGCACACAGTGACACCAAAACCATTTGCAAAAGAAAACAAAAGGAAGTCCTAAATGAAGACTTTTCTTGGTCTACCTCCATATCCTTTAAAATCTGTTCTCCATGTCTTTGAAGAGAAAGGGATCCCATCCACGTCTGCCTAAAAAATAGGTACAGATCCATATTTATCCCACTTCCCACACAGAGCTCACAAAGCTCTGCTCATGCAGCACTTCACAGCTGAGAGGAGAAGCCAGTCATTGTCTAATAGCTCATCATCCAAGGTGACTTCAAACATTATATTCTACCAGCTGAGTTGTAAATGAGGTTGAAGGTCCCAATCAAGATGAGTGGCCTTCATCAGGCAATGACTAAAATTATTTTAATTCAAAGCTATGGCAAAATGGTCTTAGAATGAAGCAGAGGCAAAAGAACACTATGTGAAGATATAGAAAGAAATAACACAGAGACTTTCTGTCATCACCACTGCTGAGCAGCAACCACAACAACATGAAAAGGGTGTTCTTCAAAACTTAGATGGGTGAAGTAGCAAGAACAGTGGTGCTCTTAGAGATTTCATTTACAAGTGGTATTGTGTCGAGGCTCCTGAGAGCATGCTTCTTTAGGCACAGAAATATATATTGAAGTGTCATTTTAAGCTGCAGCTTTCATATCCCAATCTCTCTCCTTTCCTGGATCCTAAACTAGGAAATCAATTGATGCTATTTATTTTCCAGACTTCGTTCCCTGTTTCCAAGCTGTCTCCTATATACCTTCCAACACCAACACGAAAATATGGGTTTAGCTATAATTGGGAAAGGAGGAATTACTGGCTCACCTCTCGAGGTCTTCTCCAGTCCTATAACTTTATGATCCAGTGTCTCAAGTGAAGAAAACACCTAGTTTTCCATCAAAGCTAATGTTCTGGTGGAAATTTACATCTCCAGAGAGCCATGGGTCACTGCAAAATGATAAGCCTCTTACTGATACCTTGGGCCCAGATGCAAAAAGACTGTAAATCACCTAAAATGAGTCTTAAACAGAATGTAAAAGCCCACAACTCAAGAGCTTAAAACCTCTCTGAAGAGCTGCTGTAAAATATTCCAGCTTGCATGGGGTTTTTTCCTTTCCTTTAAAAAAAAGTAATAAATTACTTGGAAATATTCTGTCTGAACATACACATAATACCTTGTGTTTTCATCTGATGACAAGCAGCTTGGCACCACTCCCATTCTTAAGTCTAGTGGAGGTACTGAAACCAGTCATTCCTGTGAGGAGGACTGGCCCTTACAGGGCACAGGTTAACCCAGCTTGAGGTACCCAACCCTCCCCAACACCCAGTGACTGCAGCAGGTTGATTTCAACACACAGCTAAAGAAATTATCTATTTGGGGTTCCTGGGAGGCAGCATCCCAGAAGACACTCAGACTAAAAGCCAAAAAGAGCCTGTGCAAATCCAGCCAACCAAGGGAAGATGAGTTGGGAGCCTGGTAAGCAAAGCACATGGAAACAGCCTCCCTACAGACCCTTCAGAACTGTGTTCTCCATCCTTTCTACAAAGATGTGCCCCCAGTTAAAATACAACACCAACAACTGCTAGAAAGTAAAAAAGAGCCCCAAAGGGAGCCCAAGTCAGGCAGCAGTCAGTGGGCATGGCAGACAGGACACTTCCTTAGGAAAGGAATGTCAAGAACACTTTGATGTTAAGAGAACCAGCTGTAGAAAATGAAGGAACAAGTCTATTTGCAAAAAAGACAAGGCAGAACTGACCACCTGCAGCTTGTGCCAAGTTGGCTTCTGTTGACTCAAAGGACTCCTACACTGCATCCAGTTGGATTTTTATCACTGAAATACGAATGCTATTAAGTTTATTAGTGATGATTAGCTAATATTATTAAAGGCTGATTTTTCTCCTCTTCATCATGTTCTCCTTGCAGTGTAAGTGGACATATCCCATCATATTTTAATGAAACAAAGGTGGACTTGAAAAAAAAGATGCATTAATAATGCCTGAGGTTAGGTTTCTAATTGCAATTTAGACACTTCAAGAGAGGCTTAGGGCTAAAGGGCATTTTGTACATGAAAATATCTTCCTCCTTTGACCAGCTAGTCAGAGGGGTGAGCTTGTCTCATGAGCTGTCAGTGCACTCTCCTCAGAATACAGACAGCCTGAGGTTGAAGAGTCCCCATCTCTGTCTCCCCCTGCCAAAGAGCAAGCAGATATCCAGAATCCACTGCTGAGACATGATATTTTCCTTTTAGAATAATTCAACAGGAATTAAGGGGGATCTTTAATCTTCACCAACACAGAATTCATAATCAGCCCTTATCTTCCATAACGTTCTTTAAGTCACCAGCACACGACAGCAGAGTAAGTCATAATGTACTTCATAAGGAAATAATATTTCTGCAGTGAAAATTTCTTTTTGATAGCCTGTTCTTGAGCTTCCATTCAAATGCACACAAAAAAGTTTTCTGTGAATATGCAGGTACATCATAATATGGATTTTAATAGTCACAGGAATGTTTCTATATTTTATGCCTTTTTTTTTTAATTTAAGTAACGTGTTTCAATGGAAATCAAAATAATGAGACTAAGAAGAGGTAATGCCATATTCTCTAGCAGCTTTATTTTCCTTTCACATTTTCTTTTCCATCTCTACTTTTTCCACTGTGGCCATTACCAGAGGAAGTAATTTCTGGCTGCAGAGCTCTGTGAAGGATGCAGTGATCATGCAAAGGGTAGTGAGTGATGTGAGACACTGCACTACAAACACTCTGAGACACCACAGTGGTATTTTAAATTAAAACATAGGATTGAGGAGGGTGGTGCCAAAGCCATGCTGGATTTTTGGTTTTATTATTTTAAGAAATGTAAGGTAAACATGGCAGTGTGAATTTTTAATATAAAATTCTGTTAAAAGTAGCTTCAGCAGAAAATGTATTAGCTCTGTAGAGCAGGGCAGACACATCATTCTCCATCCTTGTCTTAACTCCCAGCAAGACGTGTGTCGTGCATTCTGAGGCTCAGATGCACTCCTGCTATTTCACAGAAAAGTCTCTCTGCTGTGTTTGCCTACATGTTTGCCTGACCTTGCCCCAGGAAGAGCCACATGAGCAGAGTGCTGAGGAGCAGAGCATCAGACCAGTCCAGCCCCAGAACTGGATGGACCTGTCTCCAAACACCTCCAAACAGCAGAGGTCTGACTTGGTTTTTCAAATTTCCATCAAGGAGATTTCTGCACATACCCGGGCAATCTGTTCCAAGTTTCACTGTCCCAGCAGCTAGAAATTGTTCCCTAATATCCAGCCTAATCTCACCTTCCTGGAAACATCAGCCAATTGTGAACAACAGCTACAGAGAATTAAACAATGGATGGCCTTTTCTTTGTTGTTACCTCTCCATCCCAAAACAAAAGTGATGCCCCTCATTCTCCTCCTTTTTACACTAAAGAAAGCAAATTATTGCATCCTTTCATTGAAAGAGACATTTGCTAACCTCCTGCTTTTGTTTGCTGTTGCCTTCTGGATTCCCACCAGTTTTCTCCCCTCTCAGCACCGCCAGGAGGGCTGGATGTCACACAGCAGCAACCTCCCCCTGCTCACAAACACCTTGCCTGCTCTGTCCACCACCACTGCGTAGCTTTATCTTCTCACTGAGACACCCTAAAATGTGGAGACCCTTTTCTACCCTCCAGGCAATGAGAAGTTTCAATTGTGTGCATTCCTTAGCTTCTTCTGAAGGGCAGCATTCTGTGTCGCAAATAAACACGTTAAACACAAATATAAATTGGGGATGGCTAGTTTTTCGTTTTCTTTCTAGAATTTCTGCTCTCTTCTATGCCATGTCATGAATAAAAGGAGCAAATACAAAATTGCACATATTCAACAATGCTCAATAAGGCACTGAGTATTGTACAAATGAGCATATTTGATTTAATCAAAATAAGTGTTGTAGGAAAATCACGTAGGTTTAATTTTTGAAAAGCTATTAAGTTTCAAATTAAATGGAAGATTAAAATAAAAATGAGCTTTAGCTGTAAGTGGAGGCTAAATTTGGTCAATTTTTGTTGTTTATCTGTGCATAAAGTCCTTGCATTTACCATTTGACAAATCCTCTAATAAAATACTTGCTGCAATCAGGTGAAGTAGGTTATTAATGGTTCTAAAAAAGATATACAGGATTGCCTCATCCTGAGGCAATTAAGTCTGTGAAGTAAGTGTGTTTAATATCTCTGGGGGCCTGACTGAAATGAAACAGGTGATCTTTCTACAATTCCCATTGTTTCATTTAGAATGTGTTTAATTTTGTTTGTTTTTAACTGAAGAATGACTCCCTGCTTTATATCTCTTTTGTTAAAACTCTAGTTTGGGAACTTTCAAGGGCTGCACGTGCCACATCAGAAGCGGAGTGGAAAATTTCAAGCATCACTAAAAAGCAGCAGCAACGATCCACGTGAAGCCCTACCAATCCCCGCGGGAGAGGACAACCCACATCCACCCTCGGGTCTGCGGCGCTGCTGCCACCTCCCACCGGGTCAGAGCAGCCCAGACCTCACCCCGGGCCAGCTCCTCCGCAGAGGAGTTTGCCCACCCCACCCCCAGCTGGTGCCTCCCCTCTCCCAGGGGGCTCAGGGCCACCACAGCCTCCCTGCTCAGCCCCCCAAAGGGAGAGCTCCACACCCCCGGCTTCAGGCAGCTCCCTTTGGAAAACAAATGCTTTCCCACTGTACGTTTTCTGAGGGATGTATTGTGTACCCATCAGGGTGCTGTTTGACCCTTTGCTGTAAAATCTTGGCTTTTTCATTTCTCCTTTTTTCCTCTGCTATGTCCTTTTTTTTTTTTTTTTTTTTCCCCTGGATTTATTAGCAGGGATGGTTTGTGGAGGTATGGTTAATTACTAGAGCTTATGGCCTGCTGTGATTGAAAGCTGATCTCACCAGTTTGGGGTCTACGTTATATTTATTCTGTATGTAATTAAATCAGAATACCATAACTATGCATAATGTTGGAAAATGAGATTTTTTTTTTCCCAGGGAAAGCACATCTGAAAGGTATTTTCTTCCAGCAGAACTGAATTTCTACAAAACTCTGCACTTTGCACATATGCACAAACAAGCAAACAGCCAAAAGGGGCATTGAGGTCTATGATCTAGATGAAAACAAACATTAGCTTATCAGATCTGTGTAACCCATTAAAAATGAAGAAGGAATTCAAGCAAACTGTGGCAAAGGCTATCCATACATCTTGGGGTACTCATAGCACCACAGACATACTAAAGGCTTGCAGAGAAGTGCCAGCACAGCAGGGTGAACACAAACAGCACATCCTGGAAGCAGCAGCATGCAATTGAGCACTGGAGATTTGGCTGAGGAGGCCCTCAAGTAAAACAACTTGTGGGAGGCCAGGCCACTGCTCTGACCATAGGGATCAAAACTTCTCCTGACTTCCTTACTTCAGGAGGGGGGACCAGACCAATCTGGGAGAGGAGATCAAACACTGTTTACACTGAGGTAAATCAAGCAGAACACTGCACAGCTCACTGAACCATACCAGAATTAGGCCAGACATATCATATCTAGAGGCTCAATTTTTTTTTTTCTCTGCTACACATAAAACTGAAGTCTGCCGAGGTCCTTGTTGTTCACCAGTGTCACAATGATCTGAAATTAGAGGCCTCTAGAATATCCCTGGAATATCAGAAATCCTTGGTCCAGAAATTTATCTCCTTGCCTCTGTACATAGCTGATATTCAGGGAAAAAAGTTTGCCATCTGATGTAATGGGATGAATGATACAATCAATAGCACTCAAAAAGGCCTGTGCAAGCCAAAGCAAAAATAACTAAATCAAACCCCCAGTATTTCACCGTAGCAAAGCAAGCCTGTCTTAGGGCACACCAAGTAAGACAAAGGTGACATTGTAACCGGGAAATTACCTTTAAGGGTTAAGAAAGGCAACAGTGGGGGGAGGAAATTTAAATTTATTTTTTTTAAAAAAAAGCCTTTTCCTAGGGAACAAAGGTGTGTTCCCCTCTCCCTAAAAGGGCTGAATGTAGGACAAGAATAAGTCAAGTAAGAATTCATTGAACAGGCAAAGTGCATGAAGTAAGGGAATTCCCAATGAAATCCTTTTAGGACCTTGCTGTCTAGAAAAGACCTTTTGCTTTGTCACTGCCCAGAGAGTAAAGAACAGACCTGCCAGTCTGGGCTGTAGAGAACACCACAAAATGCCCAGACATTACATTACTAACAAATTTGCTTCTTTGAAATTCAGCCATGGCACCCAGAGCCACAGCTGCTGGAGGAAAGCATTTCAAGGAAGCAATCAGCAAAGTCATGTTCCTACAACACAGCTGCCAGCCATTTTCCCTCCTCAGCCAGCAGCACTCCCATCTGTCTCGGGATGTGCTGCAAAAAGCACAGGGAAGCAGCCATTGCAGGACAAGGCTGGCTGTGCAGGTGTCACCACCAGGTCTCTGATGGAATCAGGTGCAGCACCCCCGTGCTTCCAGCCACCTCAGCTCCACGTGGCACAGAACCAAAGCAGCTCAGAAAACCTCAGCATCTGTACAAATGCACCTCACCACAAGATTCTGCAGGAATTGCGGGATTTCCAGGGATTACTTTTGGTTAACATAGACCTGAGACAATGATTAAAAAAATAAAAAGCTCTTCGCTGAATTTCTACATCTCATTACTTTTTTAAATCGGCTAAAAAGTGGATGATCCAGGAACTCTGCTGGGGTTTTTTGTTTGTTTGTTCTAATTTAACCAGTCAACAGGTTCAGATAATTTCATTAAATAACTTATGATAGGTGGTAGAAAGATGTTAAAAAATCCTACTCCCAGCTACATGAAGTACCATCCCATATCACATTTTAATCCGCCATTTCTCACAAGTGGCAGTACACCAGATTGTCCTCTTTATTGTCATAGAAGGTTATTTATCCACCAAAACAAATTAAAAAANGAGTTTTTATACCCCAAAAAAAAAAAAAAAAAAAAAAAAAAAAAAAAAAGAAACACTCCACTGTGGGTATCTGTACAGACAAAATCCTATTTGCAAGTCTGTTTCCTACCCCGAAAGCTATGAGATTTCATAAAATCAACAAGAGAACAAGATTTTGGTAAATGAAAGTAAAAATGTCACTGTCCATCATACATAATAATAATAATTTCATAAATTGTAAGGTTTATATATGAGCTATACAGGCAATTAATACATTTCTGAAAAATTTTAGTCAGAGGAAGTAAAAGAATTTAGATAAAATCATAAATATGCTGGAAGTCCCTCAACACCACCACTACCTTGCATGCAATAATTATGTTGTCTTTTGTGCTCAGGGAGAACAAACAAGAAAAAGACACAGATCCCTGACTCCTCCAAAGAAAATGTTTGTTCAAGAAACACCAAGTAGAAAACACTTTCACAAATCTTATTGTGCCCAAGAGGAGCTGTAAGCAGCACGGCAGACATTTACACTTGCCAGAACTCCATTCTAAATGACCTATTCAATACAAACGACTGTGTGGCATTGTAATTGCTGCACTGCTCTTCTGCTTGTGTTTATCTTCTTAAAGCAGATGCATGGCAAACTTTGCAAAATTAAATTGCCACGTGTAAAGTTTGTTCTTCCTGTCATGTAGCTGATGTCCTGGGTACTTCGATGAAAAAATTGTCACTGAAACCCCTAAATTCTACTGCCTTCTGTTTTTAAAAAAAGGGTGTTTCTTTTCATCTTAAGATAAACAATAGACCTTGAAGTCGAGGTATAATTAAATATGAAAAGGAACAAGATGCTGATGAGTCATGCATATGGTGTTTATTTAATACAGCATTCTTCCTAAATTAGTTTTTTGCCTCTGAATTAGCAATCTATTAAAATAGATGGGGTTGTTCACACCAACAGCTTTATTTCAGCTTCCCTCAGATAATGCATTCGTTTAGGTCTGGAAGTTATTTTTATCACAATCTCTGTGACTAAGGCTGCTACACTCAACTTTTTGCTATTTCTTTTAAATGAAAAGTGAAAAGTTAATGCACAATTGTTCAACAAGCAGGAGGTGAAATGCTGTAGCACAGTCCCTACCCACCAACCCATGAAATACATGAAGCTTTCTTCACATCCACTGTTTAAGCAGGACCCCCACAATGCCTTCACTTAGGAGTCTGCATAAGAACAAATGGCATAATATCTCAAACTTAAGAGATACAATATGTTTGCAAATTATTTCCATAAGTATGTTAAGTAAATGAAAAGAGAAATTTTAAATCAAAGCAGAGGAAAGAGTGGGAGTTCTTCACCAAACAGCTTGTCTCCCAGTAGAAAGTATGTTTTCAGGTTCATATACGCTAAAAAAAAAACAGTTAAAACGCTAAAGCTGTGCCCATTGCTACCAGGTGGATATATCTGGAATGTTATTGTTCATGGGAAACAGTTGGATGACAACTAAATTCCAGGGAGGAGCACCATAAAATTGTGTTCTGTTTTCCATTAGAAATTGCTCCCTCCATATTTTTCACCACTCTTTGCACACTTCCTTCAATACATTGAGAACTCAGACGTCAGGATAACATATTTTTTCTTCAGCTCCCAGTTACAAAAAAGTTGTTTGTTTGATCTCAGAGACATACAGGTATAAAATCAGCCACATTTTCAGCATTTGGACACGTGCTGAATCTTATTCCTAGTGATCTGGTAGGTAGAATTAGAGGCCTGGAAAATTCAAATTAAATACTTACATTGACATTCAAGGCTGTTAGTTCTCATGCTGATTTTAAAAGTCAGATCCTTACTTCTTTTGGAAGAATGGTCACCTGCACAGTAAAAGGTTTTCTTAAGTTAAGAGTGCCCCTGCAACCTCAGCATATGGTGCAAAACAACCTCAGTGAAGCACACATTAGTTGGGGACCTCACAAGTCCAGCTCTGAGATAGAACTGCAGTACCCAGTCCTCCCACATTGCAAAGTTCACATTTTCACTTGGCTTGCCCTTTGTCTCTTAATATGGTAATTACCTAATGAAATACCTAAAATACCATGCTAATTCTACAAAATACTAATCCTTTACTACCAAAGCCTGCCTTAGTATCCTCAAAGCTTGTCCCACTTGCTGGAAGCAATGTCAAAGGATCTGTATGCAGTCTAAACCTCTTCCCCTTCAGCATAGTAATGCTACAAAACTAGGTTTATTTTATTTTTTCAGGGCCAAAACTGTCATTTCTCTTACCTAGAACATATATATCAGCTATAGCTAGAGAATTTGAAGAATCAGTCTTCTGCCTCAAAGGCAGAATCTTCACACTCACGTCATCCCTAGCAGAAGCTCATCTGGCTTCTCCACCATGGATGAATACCTCAAAAATTCCTGAGGTTCCAACACTCAGCTCATCCTACAGCTGGAGACCTCAATCCACCTGTCCCTCAAATGCCCTTTGCTACAATTTAACCCCACTCTCTTCTGCTGCCTACTGTGGAGAAAGCAAGCATTCAGTCCTTGCTCAGGCCTATTCCTCACCAACAACATTTTCTATACTCAGTTCTTCTAAGCCTTGTCCTCTCTCTGCTAAATTAGTTCGCTGCCACATCTTCCCACAAACCTACAATTTCTTCATTTTCCTCTATGTACGAAATCCATGTATAAATTACCTACCAGTAACCTACTAGGTCTCCTTCCCTCCCTTAGCAGGAGCATTCAAAAGAGGAAAAGAAAGGAAGAAAAAAAAAAAACCACAAGGAAGTGCTCTCTCATATATATAGCCATGGGCCAGATCCACAGGTGATATAAATTGACACATCTGTACCTAGTTAAAGGGCTATGTAAATTGAGTTGAGGTAGAGTAGTTTATGTTGCTGATGCTTTAGGAAAGAGATGGGACAGAGAAAAATTAGATCCTCCTTTTTTATTTGTGGCTGTATGAGAAAATTAGAGGGTTGTGGGGGATACTTCAGGCATTATTTTGGAGATTTTCACGTTGCGGAACTAAAGCATCCCTCAGATGTGCCCATGGGTGCGTAGAGGGCAATTTAATTTTGTCTTCCTGCTCTGCATTTGTTAAAGTAAAACAGCAGCGTGTTTCATGCCCCTAGCAAAGAGCTGCTTTCCCACGGGGAGAACGACTTCTTTACTGGAAGTGCGAGGTGGGGGGGCTGTCCCCGGTCGTCCACGGCCGCCCACTGCCCTGTGACGCCGGGGAGGCAGAGGGTCCCTCCTGGGGGAAGAGCAAGCGGAGCGGGGCAGCGCGCCCCAAACCCCGCGGAAAAACACAGCTGGGGCGTGGCTTTGTCCGCCTGATGCTGCTCAGTCCCGCAGAACTGGGGGTGCCTGACGGGGCCAGGGGCATCGGCGGGGTCGGGGCGCGCCGAAGGACCGCGGTGGGCTCGTCCCTCTTCCAAGGAAGAGCACGTCTCTCCTCGCTTACAGAAAGTTGACATCAACTCAGTTGAAAAGTAGGTTAATTAGTAGTGTCTGACACAGCTCCCCAGCAGTGACTTACTTCAGGTGCCGCACGTTACTGTTATTCTGCTGCAAAAGGCTTTGTTTGCACCTCGCTTTGTAGCCCCGAGTGTCTGAATATTGAGTAACTCTGGGTATTTGATTTCTTTGAAATGTACTCGCATTATTCCAATAAACTGTAGCCTTTAATCGAGTTATTTTTTTAGTGTAATGAAAATATTTACAGCACTTTGCTTCTATATATATGGCTTTTGGCAATGCAGTCATTTTTCCTCTATCATCGGAGCTCACCGGTGTCCCTGAGCGAGGGGATGTGGCGGCGGGGAGGGACTGGATGGGGTCAGCAAACTCCTGCGCGGGCACTTACCCCGGCCCCGGTTGTTTTGGGGTTTTGATTTTGTTGGGTTTGGGGTTTTTTCATAAGAAAGACTGAAATATTTACACTCATGAGAAGGTCTCGGTGAGATCGGCCGAGCCCAAGCCCCTGCTCTGGCCATGGGAAGCCAGAAAACCTTTTCACCTTCGAGGATGTCGAAGGAATTGCTCTGGGGCAGTTGTCCCACCCTGGACCCGCAGGCGGGTGCGGCGCTAGCGGGACCCGACGGGTGTCGCGACAGACACAATGTCGGGATGGCGGTGACAGGCGGCGCGCAAGGCCGGCCCCAGGCGAGCAGCGGAGAGCTGAGCCTGACACCAGCCCCGGGATGCGCTCAGCTTTCCAAAGGCCTCTGGGACGGCTATCTTCTCTTTTTCTTTTTTTCTTTTTATTAATTGAATGAGAACGCGCGAGGGAAGGCAGGCGGAGTTAATCGTGGGATTAAACATGGGAGAAATACAGACTAAACTGCGGCACGTTCATTCCTGCTGCTCAAGCGAAGCTGCACGCAGCTCCTCAGTACTGAAGAGTGCTACGCAGCAAGTTTCTCCCTGCTGCGGTGGTTTCCCTGAAAGTCTGCTGAGAAGGGGCTCCCGCTCCTGGCGACCCCCAGTAGCCAGAGGAACCCCGCCTGTGCCTCTCGCCTGTCTATTGACCTGCCGGTGTGTCCCCTAAGGGGCTCTGGCTGTTCGCTGGTTTGTTCTCCCCTGGTAGTGCCACTGCGCAGGGCGCAGCTCCTCGGGGAGGAGGAGGGAATCTCTGGGCAGATCCCCTGTGCCAGACGGGATTGCTGCCTCAGGGTGAGCAAGTGGCCAGAGACGGCGGAAACCCGCGCACAAGGACAATCCCTGAGGCTGCGCGGGGGGGAGCGGAAGAGGGGTCGGGACACGGGGTCCGCTCGGGAGCCGGGGGATGCTGAGAGCGCCTCTTTCAGCAGAGAGATCCGCAGCCCCTTCAGAGACCTCCTCCTCCTCCGGTGTTGCCAGGTCCTGCAAGAGCCCGGGGCAGGCTCAGCTGTACCTGCCCTCTCTGCTCAGCGCAAGGCTCCGCTCCGGAGCGGAGAGAAGAGCAGATCAGCTGCTCGCTTCTGAAACCCCGGGCCCCACTTTGGTGCGGTTTTCTCTTTCCCGTGTTCCCTGTAAAGCCAAGCAAAATCAAACCCAGTTGTCTTGATCTGATCCAAAAGATGTACCAGACCAAGTCCGTTCTCGGCAGAAATGTCCTTGTTTCAATTTCCGCTGAAGACTATTGCTTTTTCTTCTCAGGCAGGCAGCCGTGCAGCCACTGTTTTAATGTGCGGGGTGAATCCTAAGGTCATCGGGATTTTCGGGTTTTCGTGTGCTCTAGGAAACTTTCCAATCTTTGTTTGCAAGGGGATGAACGAGAGAGGTCCCCAGTCAATCTCTCTTCCATTAAAACGATTAGACCCTGCCTGTTGACTTTACCTAGCTGTGATGGGGCGGGGTTACGGGAAAGAACCTCAAAAAAATTTAAAAGTCCAAATCCTCCTTTAAATGACCAGTTTGGGAGAGCTGGGGGTCTGCTGCAAATACAGTCTAGTCCGCTCTATTTATACTGTACTCTCCAAAGCTTGAGGGCTTCATGGATGAGAAGCGAAGTGCTCCTGGAATCGGTTCAGAACGTGTTCTGATGTACGGATAAACTTCTGGAAAGTATCTG
Source organism: Hylia prasina (assembly GCA_013397195.1). Lineage (NCBI taxonomy): Eukaryota > Metazoa > Chordata > Aves > Passeriformes > Sylviidae > Hylia > Hylia prasina. The sequence goes on from VYXD01011013.1 coordinate 651,429, forward strand.
ATCATTGCGCCCGAGTGCGCTGACCCGCCTCCCATCGATGGGAATAAAGCGAAAGCATTCGACTTAAAGAAAGCCGCAGAAGTTAATTAATTCGATGCTTTAATGGTTATAGAATCTGCAAAACACTAGTATTAATTTAGACCCTTGCATCTGGTTTCGCTGAAGTTCATGTCGATGTGCGCACTACCCACCCCAGCGCTGCGGCTGCCGGGCGGGCAGGGGGAGCGGGGAAGGTGCCTCGGCCCGGGCCGGCCGCTCGGGAGGGCTGGGCACGGGGGAGAGCCGAGTCCGATGGGCACGGGGGGGAGCCGGGCCCGATGGGCACGGGGGAGAGCCGAGCCCCATGGGCACCGGGGGGAGAGGAGAGCTCTGGG
>VYXD01011013.1:675205-687330 GCA_013397195.1 Hylia prasina
TTTTTCCTTTCTTTTTTTATTTTTTTTTCTGATGGAGACAAGGAACAAGAAGTCTCCTGTCCCAGCATCTCACTTCTAGGGCAGGTCCTCCCCGTCCAGTCCTCACACGGCTGTTTCTGACCATCTTGGGTAAAGACTAGCAATTGTTCAAAACTGGCAAAATGTCTCCTGTAGTTTAAGTTCAATATGAACCAGGCGACGGAATGACACTGGCAACCTTTTTTCTTTTCTTTTCTTTTTTTTTTTTTTNCTTTTTTTTTTTTTTTTTTTTTTTTTTTCTTTTTAATTTTTTAGGTCGCAAATGATTTCTTACAACACTCGCGGGTTTGTAACTTACAACGAAAGGAGGAAAAAAGGCAGAGACGGCCGGAGGCTGGGCTGGGAGAAGCCCACCGATCCCCGAGTCATAAAAGCGTTCAATGAAAGGGCTTTATTGTCTCTCGTTAAGCAGTTCATAAGTGACCCCGTTTATTTCTGAATAGCCATGTTTTGATGACTTATAGTATATGCAAAAACAAACTTTCCCGCGGTGTTTTTTTCTCCGTCATGCTTTTCTTTTCAAACAGCCAGATGATTTTAAAAAGAAAAACACCCAGAAATGATAAATCGCGTCGCATAGCTAATGGCTGGAGGGCGCGTTTACCAATTCATAATCATTTATTCTTGGTGATGTATGACCCTTACTCTTAAATCTCAAAAGCTTCTATTTGAAGGTGTAAATAGCTTTTTCCCCCCTTGCAGTAAACCTTACTGCATTAGCAGTGATTGATCTCCTGTACAATTCGTCCCAGAGTGCTATTTTAGAGGGGGAACACTGGCTTTTGGAGATTAACTGGGGAGTCTGTTACATATTAATGAACCTAGGAGATATACTAACGTTTTGGTAATTTAGTTATTTGTGTCTATAGCTTTCGCCGTTATTTTCTCTTAGACCCCCGCGGTTGTTATACATCGAATTAAAAAGTGGTCCTTCAGCATCATTTTTTCAGTGGCAACTAAACGCCATTTAATGTGAAAAACAAATGTTGACTTGTCTCTTGAAGGAAGTGTGTTTCTTGGCAAGACATCAAAGTGTTTAAAACTGTATTAGAAGGGTTTGTTAGTTTTCTTACCCGGAGCCTAGGGTAATGTAAGGAAAGAGCCTCTCGGTGGAAGCACCCGTCGGAGGGGGGAGCGGGCGCTGCGCGGGGCTGCACATAGGTGCACGCTCGAGAGGCGGCTTTAGCTGCAGCAGGAATGCGCAGGCACCTCTTCGCTGGGATTACAGCCTTGATTAACGTGCTAATGAATAGGGATGCAAAAGAGTCGTCCGGAAACCCGTCTGTGAGAAGGAGGAGTGAGAAACTCCTAGGTTGGGCTTAGCCTGCAGAGAGAGCAACTTCACTAAAATGCCATTAACCTACTGCTCCTTAGCACACACTCGGGCAAAGCACCTCGGAGACGTCTGAGAAAGGGCTGAGGTGGAAGTGGGGGGTGGAATCCCTGCTGGGCTCTCGTCTCTGCCCCCGCAGCTGATGCGGGGCTGCGGAGCGGGCAGGGCAGCCTGGAACCACCGGGCCGGGCACCGCGCACTCGGCGCCGGGGCAGCCGCTGCCCCACTCCTCGGCGGAAAAATAGTGTAGGGGAGATAGCGGCGTGGGGGAGAAAGGAGCCCAGCGGTTTTTTTCAGCGGTTCCGCTCCCTATTAACTTTGACATCTTTCTCAGATTTATAAATTAGAGTTCATTATCCTCGAAGGTCGTTAAAGTAGGCAGCTCAGCTAAGAATTAATGCGTGCAAACCCGCTCGCTACAGCTGGCTTTGCCCTGAGCTGTCTGGTGGGCTCAGGAAGTTGGCGGAGGCTTCAGTCACTCCAGTGGTCAAAGAGAGACACCGGTCCCTTCTGCCCTCCTCCTCGCCATTTATCGCCGGTAGAAGGTTGAAACGCAGCTGCCCACCAGCCTGGAGAGAGCAGCAAGCAGATCTCCAAGGCAAATGGACCTGCCCTTATTTTTGAAGGAAACGAACATGTTTCTCCCCCCGCGTCCCGTCCCAAAGTTAAACGTTTGTTTAGGACAAACTCGAGAAGCAACAGTCTTTGCGAGAACTTTGTTTTCCCCCCTCTCCTCGTGAATAACAAAGTAGTCATAGGCTACTCGGCCAGTTGGCGAGGAGAGAACTTTTGTTTTCTGGGGCGATTTATGTTCTTTATAAATATGTGGTTTGGAAAATAAAAAGAGACTTGAAAACGTTGTTACAATGAAAAAGGACAAATTAGAAGACATTTTCTGTGATCAAAGGAGGAAGAGAAAGCGAGTAGGGGTATTCAAAAAGCTTGACTTATTCACACAACTCCTTTGGAGCCCAGGGGCAACAAGCGTGTCTTACATTGAAAAGGCGGCTCTATTCAGAGTGCAGGTGCGAAGTGGTGTGGCACATTCTGCCACATTATGTAAAGGTTGTTGGAGATTAGTGTTCAGACTTAATAACTAAAGCGCTTGATTTACATTGGAAAAAAGCCCCCTCATCCGTGAAAGCAAAATAATTTAACGCGTGATCATTTCGAGTGCTGCTGATATCCTAATACTTGCATTGTTCTCGGCCAAGTACTAGAGGAGCGCGGATTGATGCTTTTGGGAACCTATCATTTACAGCCACTGAACTCTGCTCAGAACTGGAGGTCTGGAGGGGAGATAAAAGAGAGGCACAAGAGAAAAGTTTCGCATTAGGGGGAAAAAAAAAGGGGGGTNGGGGGGAAGAGAGAGAGAGAACAATATAAACGTGACAGTTCTCCTCCTCCCCTCAGAGGACTCCATGCCTCCTGTCCAGTGCCAGGGCGAAGCAGCGTCCAGGTCTACGGAGACGAAAATTGGGCTCAGGTCTCAGGCTCTTCCTTACTCCGCCTTTCCCCGTCGGAGCAGAATTACTTACCTTACTAATTATTCATATTTATGTAAATGTCATTAGTTAATGTAACTTTCTATAAAAAGATAATCAGGCGAGAACGGAGCATAGGTATTACCTTAAGTGCATTGGCTCTGGTTGTTTCATTCATATGTTAATACACGTGATGCAGTCGTGCCAGGCGCGGGGAGGGTGGAGAGGAGGGGAGAGGAGGAAGGCAAGGGAAAGAAATTAAATAATAATAACAAAGCCCCACAAAGCCTTTAAGTTTGCATCGCGGGACCAAGGAACACGATGCCTTCTGATGCGCTGAACAAAGGGGGAGCCGGCGCCGTCCCAGCCGCGGCGGCTCTCCGGGCATTCCGGCAACTTTGGGTGGCTTTGTTTGTTTGTTTGTTTGTGTCCCCTCCTCTCCTGAAGGAGAATTTTATTCTTCAAACCGTTTCCGTCTACCCAAATCCTCGTGCCGAGCCGAGTGCCTCAATTCCCGAACAACCCGAATTAAAGTATCTTTGTACGCGACGCGCACCAATTAAAATTGCAATACCTTTTTGCATCTCCCTCTTTAGTGCAAGCATTTTAGGGCCATTTCCATAAATTCTCTGCGAGGATAAAGGCTATAATGGGAACAAGGTGAGAAAGCTGTTAACCATTGTTTCAGCAAGAAAAGGTCGTAAGTCAGGCAATTGGTGTCTGACCTGTCAGGATAAGGTATAAAGGCTTTATTCATGCAGTCGCTCACGATTTTCTCAGCTCTCACAAAAGTGTTTTTATGGTTCTGTTTTCTTACCTCGTTCCTTAATTAAAAAGCTGAATGATTAGAATAGCACCTGCATAATGTCTGAACGACGCCTGCATACTAATTCGCGAGTCTTTACATCTAGTAATTATAACATAAAATCAGAGATTGAATAAAACAGAAGGATTTTGCCCCTAAAGCCCTGCTAATCCTCTTTTAAAAGAGTCTGCTGAAATAATTCAGAACAGTTTCCGGAAGTTGGATTACCGACTCTTTTTTGACTATTTACAATGAAATGATATTTCACACTTAAAAGACTCTCTGTATTTCTACAACAGGTTTTTAAAGGTGGCCTGTTTTCTAGACAATAACAATCCAGTGATTCCTTTCTTTCCCTACCCGTTTTTTCCCTCTTCCTCCCAGCAAGATCTTCATCTTTATCAAGTATATGCGAGGATTAATCTGTCCTCAGGTAGGGATAACAAAACCTCCCCCCTTGAAACCTCCCTTTGACTCCCCACTCCGGGACTCCCCGTGACGAGGGAGGAGGGAGGGCTGCGGGCGGGCAGCCCAGTTGTGCCCAAGTTCAGATGCGCCCTGTTTCCCTCCGCTCGCGGGAGCAGGCGGTGGAGCAGGGAGCTCACTTCGCTTCACTGTTGCCCCCACCCAGGGCAGAGGATAATTTAAGCCAGCAACTTTGACCAGCAACTGGTCAAAAGTTGAAGACTAATTTTTCTGTGTGTCTTCCCGAACAGCTGGGGGGCCGATGGGGGAGCGGTGGTGTCCGCGCTTTTGTCTGATTCTCAGGGCGTGCTGCGGCAGGTATCCTCAGGNTCCCGGCCCCCCGGGGTGGCCTCCCCGGACCAAGCAACCCGCAATGACCCGAGGACGGGCTTTGCGGCAGTATAGAGCCGATCCTCTGGGTAACGTTGACTAGGGGGAAAGAAAAAACCTGCCGATCTGTCAAAGCGTCCTATTTATTTTAGGGAAAAGGTTTTCTTGTAGACCGGTGAGCTCCAGCCCGGCCATGAGGTTGGCTGCCTCATGACGAAGAAGAAAACGAAGTTGATGCGTGGATTTTGGAACGCGGGAGCTGCTGCCCGCACCCTCTGCAGTTCCGCGGGGTCTCGGCGCCTGATCCAAAGGAGCCAGCGTGGTCCTGGCCTCGGAGTGGGGTGGGTCCAAATGGAGAAGAAGTCGAGAATAAAGTCAGCCTCACGGGAAGTTGCAGAGGTTTCTCTGAGATGTTGCCATCATTGAGAACACCTTAGTCTGTTGTGCCATTTTTTAAAAGCTGTTAAAGAATTGCTTTTGCCATGACTTTTATCCTTCCCCCTCCTTCTCCTCCCGTAGTGTAATCCTGCAAAAAACTCTGAATTATTTTCTCTATGAGAAAATGGAGTCAACGTGTCATTCAGCATTAAAAATCTAGGGGCTTTAACTAAAAGCTTTAATTGCTATCCTGGCCCCATTATAACCATGGGAACGACATACTCTGTTGGAAACTCAGAAATGTTACATATCGCTTTAGCAGGCGCTGCCCTTGTTTGTTTACTGTAGCTTACTCTCATTTATATCCCAGGAATATTATTTCACTAGGCGACACACGAAAAGACAAAGGGTGTAAATAAACTAACATATGGCCCAGAGGTTTTAGAGGAGCTGGAGCCGCTTAGCAAGTCATGTGGGTGATACTGGGAATCCGTCTTCTGTCCTTCCCCCGCTCCCTCATAACCTCCTTCTCCCTGCGTATTCCTTCTACCTTCTCACGATAAGTCCCCGTTTGTGTCGCGACCGGTTTTGGGGCACCAGGTGGTTTTGCCTTCGGACCGCAAAAACCTGGGCAGCGCAGGGGTGGGGAGGGATGGACGCAGGTCCGTGTGCCTGCGCTCCTCCGTGCAGCTGGAGAAAGCCCGTTGATACAACAAATGTGTGCGGGCATGTGTGTGCACACGCACACCAGCCCCGGACACGGTCGCTCCCGGGTCGGGGTGCCCGGCCCCGGGAAGGGCGCCGGACCGAGCCGGGCCATTCCGGGCTGGGCGGCCCCTTGGAGCGGGCTGCTGGCCAGGCGCCGAGCAGGGTCGAGCAATTTGGCACCCACAGAGACACTGCACAACCTTTTCTGTTGTTGTTGTTGTTGTTTTCAATTGTCATCAGTTGCAGGATTTCTCTCCCAAAAAGCCCAACCGGAGCTGAGCCCCGCTCGGTCCGGGAGGTGCAGAGTGTTTAACCGCACACTGCACCTCCTTCCCCTCCGCTTCTCCCGGTAAGGTGGCGGAAACGGGTCTCGGTTACTGATTCATATTTCTAATCTTCCTTTCCTGAACATACAATGTGCTTTTGTTAAATGAATGGTCTTTAATTAATGCACTTGCACAATGCAGGGCCTTGCATGGGGATCGATGATAGGAAGCAACAGGGGATGGTTCCCTCCAAAATGGTTTGTCAGCATTGAGAAAGAAAAGGCAATGTCTATAAAAGGGCCACTAATAATGCCCACACGTCTCTCACCATGTTGTCTGAGGGGACATTCCTTCCCTTGTTGACAGTCAAGTGTAATAAGTACATGTCTTCGCTCAATCATTATAGACCATAGAATTGTATTCTTTAATTAGCATGTACTGTTAGCCCTCCTTTCCTTTATAGGCCAGTTTTTGTCTTTTACAGACCAGCAAAAATGTTTTCCTTCATTTCTTTTTCTTGAATTCTATTATTTCTTAAATTATTTTCTTTCTTTCTCTCTCTCTCCCTCCCTCCCTTCATGTAGTCAAATGTATTCTCTATTGACAATATTCCTGGCAGCTAAAGCCAACTTTTTGTCATCTCTCTGTGTTAGGCAACTTCTTTCAAGTTTTCCTTTTCTATCAGGAATCAAGGCAGCGCATGCGCAAGGCGCCCGCCGGGTTCGGGCCGCGGTGTGCCCGAGGCTGCCGCATCCCAGCAAAGCTGGCTTTCCTCATGCCAAGGGAGCTCTGAGCAGCTTCGGGGGATGCGAAACCCTGGAACGTTTTAACATCGATCAGGAGAGCGCGCAAGGCAAAGAAGGCTTACTTTCAGATTACTTTAGCTGGCGAAAGAATTCCCTCTCTTAAAAAAAAAAAAAAAAGAAATAAAATGCCCTAAATCCTCCTAGGAACCTTATAAAAAGGTTTTATTTCGCTGTGAAGGGAACCCATTCTGGAGGGGGGGAAATTCTTTAAAAGAACACTTGCATCCCGCGAAATAACAACCCTTCGGGTGGAGGGGAGAGGCTGAAATCTCAGGCCAGTTCCCCGAGTTTTGGTGCCCAGCATCCCAGGGTTAGTGTCCCCGGAGTCGCACAGTGCCCGTGAGGAGCCAGGGAGCCACTGCGGAGGTAACCGCGACACGCACCCACCTCCCAGAGGGACAGAGCTCCACCTGGGTGACACCGGGCTCTGTTTCTGCGCCCTGAACCTTGGTCAGCGCTTAAAGTACATTTGGTTTGAAGTCTGCGACCTGAAAAATGTTGTCTCAGAAATGAAGCCAAAGAAGGGGTTTGTTTTGCTCTTTTAATGGAAATGCCAACCTAAAACGATTAACATTAAAAAAGGTTAAAGACCAACAAAAAAAACCCCACTGATTAATAGTTGATTGTACACGACATTAATAGTACACAGGTTTGGGCAATTTTTTTTTTTTTAACTAATACAAAAACTAACAGAAAGAGAAGGTTGATTACACAGTGTTTTAGGAATGGCTCCGTATTATCAGTACAAACACATATTTTAAAAGTGCACATCTGTAAAAATAGACATAGAAATGAAATACTTATAAATATTTATTGTAAAAAAAATCCAAATATTAAAAATAAATAGTATGTTCAAGCACACAACAGAACATTCCTTCATTGCCAAACGTGATAAAGCAAAATAAGGACTATAAGAAGTCTGGAAAGAGATACAGCATACCAACATTGTAAATGTTTTTCTGCAAGCTACATTTTTCGGAGGCTTCTTCTCTGTACAGTTCACAAAGAATGTGTTAGATTTTCCCATAAATATGACAAGACAAAAAAATAATAACAATAACAGTAATACCCACTCCACTCTAATTTGACTCTGTCTTTACTCAGAAAAGGTCCCAATAAATTAATGGTTTGGCTTAGAATGGCAGGATTGGGCTCAGATAATTCTTTAACAACTAAAACAGAAGTACACTGATGAGTTACAACTTCAAGGAATTCATATTCCGAACAGGGCATTGCATGATATCCAATGAGAAACTACTCAATAAAACTTGATCAGGGAATCATTTCAGTACAACACCGTTATGTTTATAAAATGAAGATACAAAAGGGATGCAGTTGGACTATCCTTACACGTACAGACAATAAAACATGAGAGCATATGGAAGCCATCACTTTGAATGCGTTAACAACGTCGATACATTGCAGTATATACATGCTTGCTAGGTATTCGGACTGTTAAATGATCAAAGAATTTACTCTATGTCTACACTCTTGCTTTCACCCTGCTGGAATGAAAACATTTGTTGGTCACAAAGCGGTGTTAATGAAACCCAACATTTCTGCCTGCACCCAAGAATCGCTTCTGTGCAGAGTGTGTGTAGGAATAATTTATTAGACGGAAAAGTTTGGAGGATGAAATGCAAAAACAATGGACATAATTTCAACTTTCGAACTGTAAGGTCATACAGACATCTATGGACATCTGTACACAGTCAGAGTTTCACGCAGACACAGCCACATATATCCAGATGTATGTCTATACACAGGATTCGATAGTTTGGTATTTTCTGCACCCTCTGGGCCCCTAAAGTTATCTTTAAAAGTTTGATTTTATCTCTTTAGAAACGGTTTAAAGCTAACGGGCAGGGTGAGTTTGACAGAGAGGAGAACAAATCGCTGACAAAGAACCTTTTACGTTTCATCAGCGTTGTTAGGACGACGAGCAGGAATTTCTCAGATAATAACTCCCACTTCAAAGATTTCTCAGCTCAATAGAAATTGGACCATCCTTTTTATTCAACCACAAGGGCTGGCACTAAAGACGACTCAACTGTTTGAATTTTTTTCCCCCGTGTTTATTTTTCCCCTATTCACTAGGGTACTTGGATAAAATAAACAACAAGACAATTACTGGAACATGGACTTCTAACTTTCCCGGGCCCATGGCCCAGCGCCCATGGCCCCGTCCATGCGGGTGTCAAGTTCTCCCGCACCGCGGAGCCTCCGCTCGCTGCCGAGCAGCGACAGCGGCACCGGGCGGAGCGGGAAGAGGGTACGGCCATCTGCCCCCGGACCTCGCCCCAGGTCCTGGGGGCCTTCCATCGGGACACCCACTCCCTGAGACAGAGGCAGCCCAAGGACGGGGATCTTCCAGTCCCCATCCTATCTTCCTTTCTCCCGTTTGGTGGGGAGGAAAGGGAAACAATTCTCAGGCTTTGTGGCCAGTTTTGCTGCTAGAAGCTGGTCAGAAAGGCTGGGGCAGCGGGCGGGACGTGCCGCCGAGCTTGGGGGGGCTGGCAGTCGCTTTTTGGGGAGAAGGAGATTGGGGCTACAGCGTCGAAACGGAGGCCGTTTCGGGGGAAGGGCAAAGCCCAGCAAAACCCAGTTCCGCCGAAGTGCATTAGGTGGAGGAAGTCTATCTCTAGCGGGGAGCAGATTGAGTGTATTAAGCTAGCATGAAACCAAAGGTCAGTGCAAATGTATCTTAATAGACTGTCTCAAATGGAGTGTGCCTCCTTTGAAGGCCGCTTGCTATTGCTCTCCTCATTACCATAGCGATCCTAACGTGGCATGCTGATGCACCATAAAACTCACACTTTCAACCCCAAAATCAGGCCCTTTGAACAACCCGAGCTTGATTAGACCTTTCTCCTTTTCTTTCCCCCCTTAAAAACCATTTCCTTGCCTTTAGAAACTCGCCCTCAAATCCCAAATGCATTCTCTGATCCTGGCAGAAAGCAGAAACAAAAGTGAGCTGAGGCGACGGTTCAAGCGGGCCTTTTCTTCCTGACAGTCTTATCCATTTTTATTATGGTCTGGAACAAGTGCCCTGTTCGCGTGGGTTTTGTTTACCGGAAATTAAATGAAAATGATTTAGTTCGCGTCAAACAAAAATATATACTTGTATACACAAGAAAAAGGGCCTGTTAGACGTAAATATTATGTCCTTAATGAAAAGACTGGACGGGCTCCAGACTTCGCCTTTCACTATTTAAGTATGACTTGCCTATTGCCATAGAAATCCTAACTTACCATGAAGATTCACCGTTGTGAAGAAATACTTCTTTGTGCGAGCTTGCTTTGATGTCTAAGGCATAAGATTCAGGCTTTCAGCTGCGTCTGTCTAGATTACCTTGAGAGCAACGGGGTAGACATCTGTAACAAGCAAATGAAAAATTAAAGGTGATTAGCCTGCACAACCAAATACTGCTGTAAATAGAGAAATAAAGAAATAAACAGATCTCAGGACACGATGGAAACATCCTCCCTGCCCTCATCTGGCTTCTGCACCTCTCGATTTCCATGCCACAAGCTTTGGGGGCTGGAGAGGGGCACAACTGCCCCTTGTTTAGGTTCCTCTTTCACACACTGCCCTCACCTAGGTGATTCCCTAAGTGTATTACCGTTAGCGACATGCTGTTGTCACTATCCGTGGTGTTTAAATACAAAAAAATGTTGATTTTTTGGGCGAATGGAGAAAGGAACGCCGACTTGGTGCCTTGGGAGAAAAATACGGGTGTGTAAGTAAGGAAAGCAATGGGCGCTGGGTTGTTTTTAGTAACTGACCAGCTATTTATTTTCCTGTCGTTTTTATATTTCTCGGTGCCAACACACACGTGTGTATGTGCGTGCGTGTACGGTTGTACACACACGGTAACCCCAGACACCTGGGTGCGGGGGTGATCTCTCAGACACGAGAGGATGCGCTTACAGCAGCCTCCTGTCTGCTCTCCACGAGCCATAGAAACCCTTTCCAACAGCCTATGCTATTTATTTGCCTATACTATCCGGTATTCTTAAACATCATTAAAGTAATTAAAACGGCACCATTCGGTAGTTTCAAGCTACCCCAGTGGAGAGGTTTGTTTATTTATTTTGGGGGTTGTTTATTTTTTTACCCCCCTCCCTTCTTTCTCTGAACCAGTGCAGTGAACCCTGTATGTCTGAGACTCTGGGACGCAGGATGGGGATGCTAAAGCCGCGTTGTGGGAGCGGTTCATTTCTCCTCGGGGCTGTTGGCGGGGCAGAGCCGCGGAGCAGCGGCCCCCGGTCCCGGCGCTGCCGGGGGCTGCCCGGCCCCCGCCCTGGCAGTGACGTCAGGGAATGGTCTCCCCCCACCCCGTCAGAACCGCCCCCCCGGGAGCTTCAGCGCCCACGGTTCAACAGGAGCCGCACTCTGGGTGGGGACGGGATGTTTAGGTATTAGAAGTCATTACCAGTGGGAGCTAAAATGGACAGTCAATCATCGCACCCCCCTGGGCCTTTCTTTATTAGCGACTATTGGGTGGGGGGGAGGAAATATATATATATGTATTTATATACAGAAAGGGGGGAAGGTAAGGAGATTATTTACACAAACGTCCATCGCCGGGTTAATTAATCAAAAAATTTAATGGATCCATTTTGTACAAATTGGTAACAAATAATAGTTTATATATTTTTTTTTTCTTAAAAAAACCACACTCTCACAGAAAACGGTGGGCGAACAGTGCAGCACACAGTACTGTCGCCAAGAGAAAACCTGTACAGAGAAAATCTGTATGGAACTACTGAAGGGAAGGGGAAAGAAAAAGGGGAAGAGGAAGGGGAAGGGAAAGGGAAAGGAAGGGAAGAGGACAGGGATAAGGAAAGGGAATGCAAATCAGNTTTCTCCTCGGGGCTGTTGGCGGGGCAGAGCCGCGGAGCAGCGGCCCCCGGTCCCGGCGCTGCCGGGGGCTGCCCGGCCCCCGCCCTGGCAGTGACGTCAGGGAATGGTCTCCCCCCACCCCGTCAGAACCGCCCCCCCGGGAGCTTCAGCGCCCACGGTTCAACAGGAGCCGCACTCTGGGTGGGGACGGGATGTTTAGGTATTAGAAGTCATTACCAGTGGGAGCTAAAATGGACAGTCAATCATCGCACCCCCCTGGGCCTTTCTTTATTAGCGACTACTGGGTGGGGGGGAGGAAATATATATATATGTATTTATATACAGAAAGGGGGGAAGGTAAGGAGATTATTTACACAAACGTCCATCGCCGGGTTAATTAATCAAAAAATTTAATGGATCCATTTTGTACAAATTGGTAACAAATAATAGTTTATATATTTTTTTTTCTTAAAAAAACCACACTCTCACAGAAAACGGTGGGCGAACAGTGCAGCACACAGTACTGTTGACAAGAGAAAACCTGTACAGAGAAAATCTGTATGGAACTACTGAAGGGAAGGGGAAAGAAAAAGGGGAAGAGGAAGGGGAAGGGAAAGGGAAAGGAAGGGAAGAGGACAGGGATAAGGAAAGGGAATGCAAATCAG